>JAQQSW010011198.1:0-12817 GCA_028646575.1 Pseudocheirus occidentalis
TCTCTTTTCATGGTTTTCTCACATCATTCTCATTTCTCTTCCCAGTTTTTCCTCCACTTACCTAATTTGTTTTTCAAAGTCCTTTTTTAGATTATCTATGATACTAGGCATTCTTCAAGTGTCTTAGAAGCATTTAGTGTGGGAGTTCTGACTGTGTTGTCTTCCTCCCTTTCTACGCTTTGATCCTTTTTGTCCACAAAAAAAGGATTCTAGAGTTTTATTGCTGTTCTTATTTTGCTTTCTTTTCCTCATGTTGGCCAGTCAATTAATTGGTTGTTTTTGGTTTTTTTTAGCTTTGTGAAACTCTGCTTCTAGGGGGGAAAGCTCTGTTCCAAATCACTGGTGTTTTCCCAGCTGCCAGAGCTATTAGCGGGGTGTTGCAGCCTCCCCTAGCTTTGGATTGCTGAAAGCACTCCCCAGGACCACCACCCAAGACCATGATCTGGATGCAGGCCACCCAACCCAAGAGCACATGGCCCTGATCAATTGAGTCAGTCCCCCTGCGGGATACACAGGCCAGGGGCTCTGAAGTAATGCAGTGGAGGCATCCTCTGGTTACAGCAGTTTCTGCCCTTTCCCCACTGCTTCCTTGCCCCCGGGGTTAGATTGGCCAAACTGCTTTTCCTCCCCCCAAATTTAGCTTGAAAGCTTCACTCACTTTCACTGACCTTTAATCCTGGCTTATGCAGATTGCTCCAGGTGCTTTAGATCTTCTCTGAAGTAGACTCACACTGTGTCTTGGTAGGCTCGGCTACTCCCAGCCACCCTGTAGCCTGGCCATATGGCAGATGAGCCCCCCCCTGCCAGATGCCTTTCTCTAATCCCTATTTTGGCATCTTTCTTTAATCCTTATTTTTAACACCTTGGTAGATATGGAGTTGCTGGTGGCTGCAGCTCTTCTCTCTTGTAGATTGGCTAAAGTTTGGCTTGGCTCCTTCCTACCACCCCTGGGCCTGTCTGCCGATTTGGTTTCAGCTGGGCCTTTACTCACGTCCTGCCTCGATGATTCCCTGCTCCCAAGCTGCCTTCTGCAAGAGATGTGTTTTCTGTATTTTTTGAGTTTGAAAGTCCTAGAATTTGTCCAGTGTCATATTTTTATGGGTGTTTAGGGTGGCTGCGTGTGAGCTGTGGGATGCTACTGCTTCTATGCTGCCATCTTGGCTTCACCTATCTCAATCTCTGTCCTATGTGACTTCTGTCCTTCCAGAAGTGGCCTAAACTAAATGCTGGACCCTTTGATTCAAGCAGGCTAGTTGTGTCCATGCACATGTATCTTGTCACACTTCTCTCCATTCTTCATTTCTCTAATTACTCTTATGACACATAGAATGGCTTGTAAAACCCTACCAGAGCATGGTAGTTGTTGGGATAGTGGGGGCTGAATGAGTGTGTTAAGGGTTAGATATTACCCTTCTCCTCTTTGTTCATGGATTTTGACCACAGAATTATTTGACTATGGAGATAACTGACATTCTTTTATCTATTCTGCATAATTCATTTTTGGAGAGTTTTCAGAGGTTGTGAAGACTGGAGATAGTGTGTAGTCCTCCATCTTGTTAACCATATGATGTGTGCTGGCTCCCAGCTCTGCTTAAGTTTTTCTGTTCTACTCCTTCCTGTTCCACCTCTCCTGTTCTGCTCCTTCCTGTTGCACCTCTCTTGTTCTGGTCTTATTTGGTTTTTAAAATTCATTTTAAGCTCCTCTATGACCTCTATCCACTTTATATTTTTCTTGAAAGCTTTTGGTGTGGGAGTTCTGACTGTTGTCTTCCGTTTCATGCTTTGGGTCTTTTTGTCCCCCAAATAGGAATTTAATGTTCAATTGCTGGGCTTGCTTTGCTTCCTTTGCCTGTTCATGTTGCCAATCAATTACATGGCTTTTGGGCTTAGTGGCAAAACTCTGCTTTCAGAGGTAAGAGCTCTGTCCCAAATAGCTGACATTTTTGCACCTGCCAGAGCTATTGAAAGGATACCACTTTTTGCAGGCCCCATCAGCTTTGGCTCACTGGTCATGAATCTCAGGACCACCACTCAAGATGACAATCCAATCCAGGCAGCTCAAGGCAAGAACACTTAGCTTCCAAATGATCACCTGGTCCCTTTGCAATCTGCAGGCCAAGGGGTTCTGAAGCAACCACTTGGAGGTGTCTGTAGGGCTTCCACTTCAAACTGCTTCTAGCTCTGGAGGCAGTTCAACTGGACCCTCTTCCCAAAATTTAGTCACATTCCACTAACCTTTTCCCTTTGTCCTTTGCTCTTGTGGGTTGGTAATTCTGTAAATTGCCACAGCTGCCTATTCTCCATTTTCCTGAATACTACAGCCCAGGTTTCTCCTGCACACCCTGGGGCTGAAACCACATGAGGCTGGGCTCTGCTTCCAGCATGCTGTGATGACTGCTTGCTGGTCTGCCTTCAGTGGGAGCTTTCTTATTCCATAATTTTTGTGGTGTCTGGAGCTCTAAATTTTTATTTAGGGTCATATGTTGTAGGTATTTGAGGTGATATTGCGGGTGCTCATGGAGTTTTCCTGTTTCTATGCTGCCATCTTGACTCTACCCCTAATTGTACTTTTTAAGGAATTATTTTCTTCAGTGAATTTTTTGTATCTCATCTTCTATTTGGCCAATTCTACTTTTTAAGCATTTTTCCCAAGCTATTTACTTTTTTCATAGTTCTCTTGCATCTCTCTCATTTCTTTTCACAATTTATCTTCTACCACTGTAGTAACATTTTAAACTTCCTTTTGAGTTCTTCATGGTTCATTCTAGGCTTGAGACCACTTCCCATTTTTTTCTGATTTTACTTATGAGTGTTTTGATATCATTGTCCTTTTCTGAGTCTGTGTCTTGATCTTCCCTATTATCATAATAACTTTCTACGGCAAGATTCTTTTCTTCTTTCTTTTTGTTCTTGCTCATTTTTATGGCCTTTTCCTTTTATTTCCTATTTAATTTCTGCACCTAGAAGGGACACTGTCTCAAACTTCTTTTGTTGGGGGCTGTAGTCAATGGCTACACTGCTGCAATGATGTTGCTCTAAGGTCCACTTGGTACCCTTGTGTCTGGTACTGCACTGAGGGTGTGCATTAAGTGCTGACTGGTGGTACTGGAGGCTATAGGAGTATGGTAGCTTACCTGGTGTGGAGCCAGGGTCATAGTGCTGGTTTCTGGTGTATGCTGAGGTCAGGGAGGTGTTTCTATGTTTTTATGTGGCTATACTGAAGCAAGTGGCACTCTGGCTTCTGGAGCTTATCCTTTCACCCAGGTATATGCTGAAGCACGTGGTGGACCTTTCCTGCCCATCTTCCAAGTTTTTGAAAAAGGCTGACAAAAAGGTAGAGTGGATCAAGGGAGGAAGTGGTCAGAAGAAAACACAGACTTCTGAGAGGGTCTAATATAAAAAGAGGGAGAAAATGATAAATAGAAAAAGGTTGACAGATAGAAACACATAGTAATAATAAATACAGATATGAATGTGGTGAACTCACCCATGAAATAGCACAATGGATTAGAAACCAGAACTCAACAGCTCCCCCCTCCTTTTTTTTAAAGATAAGTCCTTGAAAAAGAAAGTCACACTAAGAACTAAAATGTTGGGCTGGAGAAGAATTTTTATGCTTCAGCTAAAGTAAAAGCAGCGGTAGCAAATCATCCCAGACAAAGCAAATTAAACTTAAGTGAAACCTTATTTTGCTAAAAGAAAATCAAATAACATAAAAAAATTATGGCATTTTTTTCATAAATATCTCATCATATATATAGTGAACTGAGTCAAAGACATAAAAATGAGAATAATTCTCCAATTCATAAGTGGTCAAAGAATGTGAATGCTTGGTTTTCAGAAGAAGAAATAAAATCCATCTATATTCATAGGAAAAACTTCTCTAACTCAATAATGATTAGAGACATGCAAATTAAAACAACTCTCTGGCACTACTTCATACCTATTAGAAATGAAAATTCTGTAGGAGATTAGGACAAAATATGTACATTAATGAGCTGTTAGTGGAATTGTGAACTGCTCCATTCATTCTGTCGAGTGATTGGACCTATGCCCAATCAGCTATAAAACTGTTTATTATAACTTTTGACCAAGGAATATAAGTACTAGATCTGTACCATAAAGAGATCATAGAAAAGGAAAATGACATACATGTACAAATATATTTATAGCAGCTCTTTTTATGGTGGAAAAGATTTGGAAATTGAGGATATGCTGAGCAATTGGGGAATGGCTGAAAAAAATGTAGTATATGATTGTGATATAGTACTACTGAACCAAAAGAAAAGATAAGAGGAAGTGGATTCAGAAAATATAAGGTATGACCAATACGAACTGATGCAAAGTGAAGTGAACAGCACCAAGAGGTCATGGTATATAATAACAGCAATACTATGATGACGATCAACTGTGAAAGACTTAGTTGCTTGATAAATACATTGAACCAAGACAATTACTAGGCAGTCATGATAAACTCTGGATACAAATGGAAATGTATTTTTATTCATTTAACACTTTTTCTTCCTTTTTGTGATATGGCTAACACTGAAATATGTTTTACATTATTTCACATTTGCAATTGATATGTTGTTTTTGGATAAGAGGGAAATAATTTAGATCTCAAAATGTTAAAAACATATATATACATAAATTATATATAGTATGTATATATGCATAAACAGACATATATTATGCATATACATACAATTTATTTTTAAGTATATAATTTATTTTTTCAAATATAATCTATGTGACTATTTTATTCAATAAACTGCCTTGGCTCCCTATTATCAGCAGGATCCAAGAAAAAAATTCCATCTTTCTCTTAAATCCCTTCATAAGATTAAGGTCTTCTTAGACCTTACTTCCTTCTACCTCCTCTGCAATCCAATGACACTAACCTACTTATTGTCCTTCACAGAATCCACTCCATCTCCTTACTCTAGACATTTTCACTGGTTTTCTCTCATGCCTGTAAAACTCTTCTTCCTCATTTGTGCTTATTCAATTCATTAGGTTCCTTCAAGTCTCACATGCTGTAAGAACTCTTTGGTGGTCAGCTATTAAATCCATTCTTTGCCTCAAAGGTTATCTCCAATTTGTCCTGTATACATCCAATTTCTACATAGTTATTTGTATGTTGCCTCCTCTATAAGACTGTGAGTGATGACTGTTTTTTTTGTTTGTTTTCTTTTATTTTTCTTTTCTTTCCATCATCAACACTTAACACAGTGCCTGGAACATAGCAAGCTATATTTAGCCATAGAAGACTGTATTTAGCCTTCTTATTGTTTTGTCTTGCATTGTAAAATTATCTCTTCATGAGAAGTTACCCTTTTCTCTATTGTTTATGTCAGGGATTTCAAATATTGAATACCAAACTACTTATATCCACCACACACATGGGCATACACACACACACACACACACACACACACACACACACACGGACAGCCTTTTGTGCCTTTTTCAAGTTGAAAACGTAATTAAACTAATTGCTGCAATTTTACAAGTGTTAGAAACTTAATATGAAAATAGATTTTGAGAACACTGGTCTATATTGTACTACTAAGTTGTGTGTGTCTGTGTGTCTGTGTGTGTGTGCATCTAGAATATAACAAAGACTTCAGAAGTTATTGAGAGAGGATTATATAGTCTGAAACCTAGTTGCTCTCCATTCCAAATTATTTTTTTCCTCCTAAAAGTTGTTGGAGAGTGAAAGACTCCTTTAGAAACACCTATAAGGACATGACAGAATAGACTCTATCTTTGAGAAAAAACAAACAAACAAACAAACATGAATATGACAGACTGATGGGTTAAGCCAGAACATCTACTAGGGCTCTTTGCTGAAAATCACTAGTTATAGGACAAATATGGACAGATATTGAATATAAGTCAAGGAAACTGACTAACCAGATGTAAATGAGAGAGTTGATTGATCCAAGACAGCAGATGGTGGTTGTTGTTTACAGTCACTTCTCTAACTTCTCAGTCCCAGAGCCCAACATCCACTTTCTAATCCCCCTCCTCAATCTAGTAGGGGGAATGTATGGAAGAGGGAATTTTTTTGTCCTTTTGGCTATCAGCCTAAGCAGCCTACAGTTAAGTGCTTTAGATTTAGAAATCATCATGGCTTCCTTTCATTTTTATGATATTTTAGTTATTATATAAAACACAACTATAAAATACATCTACTACATGTCTTTTCCCATTAATATGTGCAAATAGAGTGGGATGAAGGAATTCAAAACCTAATAAAGTGAGACTTAAAAAAAGATTCCTCAACATTCAGTTGTAGTAAGGGCCAAATCCTCTTAGAGATATGCCTTATATATATATATATAGTATGTTACTGATTCCAGATCAGGTAGGGAAAGTAGAGCAATTATGTGCTCGTGTATTGGGGAATGAGTTTTTTTTCTTCATTTGGGGGAATAGGACTCTTACGGGTCTGACTCAAGAACACTCCCAAATCTGTCTGCATCCCTGTCTCCATCCCTCCTGATCATTGAACCCCTCTCCATTTACCTCTCTATTACTCCTTCTCCTTTCATGTATGTATGCATGTATACATGCATACAGAGAAAGAAAGATTTGTATAACAGAGATGCACTCAATATTGCATTGTTTTTACCATTTCATAGTTGTGAAACTCTTAATTCTCCAACTATATAGTAAGGTGTTTTGAACATTACTTGTTATATATATGTGTGTGTGTGTGTGTGTGTGTGTGTGTGTGTGTGTATTCTTTTCATGAACCCCCCACAAACATAATTTTGGCACATACTATCAATAGATACATTTTCTTTTATTTGATTGTCCAAATAAACCACAATCACTGTATATTACAAGGTTGGATGGCTGAAAACTCCCTCTTTATTCCCCCCTCCCACTAAAAAAAGAAAGTGGTTCCAAAATCCTCACAAAACATATCTATTAGGGTCACCTTTATACTCTCTGTTTCAAAAGAGAGGAAGATGAAAGGAAAGAGAAAGTAAGAACTAAAAAGTAGCTCATTATTTACCTCCTAAATTCCACAAATGTTTTTTTCTGGTGTTTGTGATTTGCCCAAACTATAGCAGATGACACTTCTAGCTTTGTACCCACATACTATACCCCTCTCTCTCCTCTCACTTCCTTCTTTGTTATTTCTCCCTTGCTTCTGGGGAAGAGAATTTTACCAATCCCCCTTTCTTTCTCTTTGGTTTTTGCTTTCAATTCCAGAATTTGAAAGATTTTGTTCCTTAATCCTATGCATTCTAAAACAGGATATTTCCTTGTCCAAAGAGATAAACACCAACTCCAATTCCAATGCTCTCTTTAGAAATCCCATACCTCATCTTGGTATCATTCGTATCTCTCTCCTTCCCATGCACTGTATCTGAAACCAGGTAACCTAGGCTTAAAACCATTTTTTTCCATAAAGAAATCACTTTATTTTGGGGGTTAGTTTTCTTTTTAGTAAAATGATGATACTTAATTAGGTGACCTTTAAAAACTTTATACTTTCAAATCTATACATTCTATAGTCACAAAGCAATGATTTAGCCAGCAGGTAACCATTGAATTTTAACTATAACCACTACATTATTTCTCTTTTCTTCTACTCTCTCTTTTTCCCACCAGTGAGCAAGGATAAATGTTACACAATGATAGATACTGAGTGAGAGTTCAGGTTGAGTTCTTGGGAAAGAATATGTATTTCTCCATCTTATCTCCCTGTATCAAGAATTACAGCTTTAAAGAAACTCATAAATGAAAATAGTTTGCATTTGGTCTTATGCTCATTTGTTTTAAGAGCTATTTTTAAAGTGGAATGTTTTCCTTAGAAATAATACAAGTTGCCAGCCTCAGACTGGAATCATTCAAGAACATGATTTGGAATCAAAGACTAATGTTCAGATCATGGCTTTGTTATAGGTGTTCTTTCCTGGACATGAAGAGAAAGCAGGAAAGAGAAAAAGAGGAAAGATGAAAGGTAAAGGAAAGAGATACAGAGAGAAGAAAAGGAAGGAGTAGGTTAATCAGATGTTTCTTATCCCTTAGAAGCTATTCTACAATATTAATTGACTTTGATTTCCTGATTTCAGACTACTACTTATTTTTAGAAGATTTCCATATTCTATGTTCACACTTGCAGTGGGATATTGGGTATGGTTTGAAAGAGGTATGTGCTTATGCATACATGCATGCATGTGTGTGTGTGTGTTTAATATCCTAGAATTTAATTCTTGCTATTCCCAAAAATTTTAAATCTCATAAGATTTTTGAAAATTCCTTTAAGCTACAGAATTAATAACCCTTTTGAATTTCATTTAAGGCAGAAAAATATACATTCACATAAATTATCTTGGAACAAAAATGGTTTCTGCAGTATAATTAAGTCAAAATATTTTTCTTAGAAGACTAATGAAGATGGTGATCACAGCACACTGTAATACCCTACCTGGTCACCACCATCTTGCTGCCCTACATAAACACAATTATCAAAATAAAGTACACTGGAACTAGTACACTTAACAACCCACAAAAAAGTCAAGTATGCAAATAAAATCCTATACAATCAAAGAAAAAGGGGTCACATGGACCACCATATGTCAATAAAACTAACAATTTCAATACAATGGATCACAAACGAAATATATATGGATGCATATACAATAGATGTATATATTATTTATTTACCTATATATACACACATATACATATATTTATGCATACACACATGTTTGTATTGTTGTATTTGAATTTGAATGTGTGTGTATATCTTCTGTGTTAACTGAATAGAAAATGGAAAATTTAAATAACACTATTTCAAAAAGAAGATAAAAGCATCAGGAGACACCGCAAATAAATAAATACCCTCAACAAAAAGCAAAACAAAACCAAAAAAAAACAATGAATACAAATGGAGGTTTCTGATTTCAGTAAAATTTGTGCAAGCCCCAGAAGTTTCATGCAAGGGAGAAACCCTATAAATGTGGATCACCATGGAAAAGAGTTCAAAAATCAATCAGGTTTTAACATCATAAAATTCACAGAGAAATTTTAAAGTTAAAAAGTTATCTAATTTTCAATTCCTTTCTATGTTTTGTTTCCCCCATTAGAATATAAACTCCTTGAGCGCAGATCCTTTCTTTTTGCTTGCACTTTCATTCTCAGAACTTAGCTCAGTGACTTTACAGATTATATATTTAATAAATCATTGTCAATTTTAATTTTTCAAATACATGCTAACCTACTTTCTTCTCTTCAATCTGTGTTTCATTGTAGGTATGATGAAATTGAGAGATTGAAGACATCTCATACTTAATAAATGACAGAGCCAGATTTTTAACTAAACTAGTAACATCATATTCACAATTCCAAGTTCAGTGCTATTTCCACATTTCTATTTGGTATTGCTTTTGACTATTTTTCTATTTAATCAATGATCAGGCTTCCTATTGATCAACAATTGCAAAAATATTCATGTGAGACAGAAAAAAAGCGTTCCAAAAATTGTCAGCCCTTGAACTTCTTTCTTGGCTATCTCATTTAAGAGGGTTATGCAGGTATGTGGAAGAAGAGTAAGCATTTTATAGGGAGAGCTAATTCTTACTGTGATAGGTCCAATTAGTTCCCTATACATGAAGTCACAGGCAATTGGATGTCAACTAGGATACTGGAAGTTTCAGCTAGAAAAATTCAAGCTAAAGAGAAGATACAGAGTAGTGTACCTCAATCAGAGAAAGTCAACTGTAGTTCTTATAAGTCTAGGTACAGAAAACCAGAGGTTTTACTGGGCTACTACAAATGTGTAGCAAATATCTATCTATCTATCTATCTATCTATCTATCTATCTATCTATCTATATATATATATATATATATATATATATATATATATATATATATATATATAGCTAGGGATTATCAAATACTTAAAGACTATAGCTTTGAACATTTGCTTTATTTCAGGCTTTAAAAAAACATTTATATTTAAGGGGGATTTTTCCCCTTGAGCAATGAATCCAAGCTTTTAAAAGACATGCACTTTATGAAGTTAAACTGACTGCCCTAGAGTTTGCTATACACAAAATATATGTTAGGTTTATTGGGAAGAAGAATGGCATTTTTCCCATTTCTTTCATTTTTTTAGAAAGTTGTTTGGGGAAATGTTAGTAAAAGCACACTACTTTTGGATCATGAAAACTCTATGTGTATTTAAGTCTTAAATTTTAAAAAATCATGGGAAAATATTTGCTCACTTTGATTACATTACCTGATTGCATTAATAAAGGTATGAACCCACTATGATGCTTCTAGGTCTGTGTCATACCACATTACCATGTAGGTGAACCACAAACAATGAAATGAACTAATCACTTTAGTTGAATATATTCAGCAACACTCCCCCCCCCAACATATACACATACATACACACATATCCTGTGTGTGTGTATATAAAAAACATACTTACATATAGTTTTACTTATAAAATTGTTTGGGCTATGCGTTTGTGTATTTAAGCCTTTAATTGCTATGAAATGCTAACTTCTGTCATTTCATTTTTATTATGAGGTTTACTTTTAGCTTATGATTTTCTGAGTTAAGACCAATGATTCTCTAATACAAACAAACATTTTACTCATATTGTTAATGTATTATCCAGTAGCATCATATATTTCTTTTTTAGAATATCAGTAGCATTCTGACAAAGCCATCATTTCTCAACTACGGAGAAAATGGAGTTAAATTTATAAGAATATATGTCATTCCCTAACTGATAAATTGTCAAAAGATATGAACAGATAATTTTCAGATAAAGAAATTATAGCTATCTACAGTCACATCAAAAATGCTCTAAACCACAATTGATTAGAGAAATGCCAAAGAAAACAATTCTGAGGTACCGCCTTATATCTATTAGACTGGCTAATATGACAGAAAAGGGAAAATGTTATTATTGGAGAAGATGTCAGAAAATTGGAACAATAATGCATGGTTGATGGAGTTGTGAATTCATCCAATCCTTTGGGAGAGCAATTTGGAACTATGAGCTAAGGGCAATCCAACTGTGTATAACCTTTCATACAACCTTTCATACCATTGCTAGGTCTGTATCCTAAATAGAACATAAACATTGAAAAGGACCCAAATATACAAAAATATTTATAGCAGCACTTTTTTGTGGTGGCAAAGAATTGATAACTGAGGGGATACCCATCAATTTGGGAATGGCCAAATAAGTTGTGGTATATGAATATAATGGAGAAATGACAATCAGGTAGATTTCAGAAAAACTTGGAAAAGCTAACATGAACTGATGCTAAGTGAAGTGAGCAGAACCAGAAAAACATTGTGCACAGTGACAGTCATATTGTATGATTACTAACTTTGATAGACTTAGCTCTTCTCAGCAATGTAATGATCTAAGACAATTCCAAAAGACTTATGATGGAAAATGCTATCCACATCCAGTGAAATAACTATGGAACTTGAGTGCAGATCAAAGTATATTATTCTGTCTATCTATTCTATCTGTTCTCTCTCTCTCTCTCTGTTTCTGTGTGTCCTATTTTTTCTTGTGTTTTTTCCCTTTTGTTCTGATTGTTGTTTTCAAACATGATTAATGTGGAAATACATTTTATAGGATTGTACATGTTAGCCTATATTGGATTGCATGCCATCTTAGGGAGGGGAAAGGAAAGGGAGAGGGAAAATTTAGAACTCAAATTCTCATAAAAGTCAATGCAGACAACTAAAATATATATAAATAAATTTCTTTTAAAAATAAGCTATTTGTATTTTCTGAGTCCAGCTCCTTCTTGACATCTAGTTAACATTCAGTCATCTTGGACTTACATGAATTACATCTGATTGAAGTGAGAAGAACCTGGAGAACACTGTACAGAGTAATAACTACATTTTATGATGATCAACTATGATAGACTTAGCTTTTCTCAACAATACAATAATCTAAGACAATACCAAAAGACCCATGATGGAAAATACCATCTACAACCAGAGAAAGAACTTTGGTGTCCGAATACAAATTAATGCATACTATTTCAAAGGTTTTTTCTTCATGTTTTTCCCTTTTGTTCCCTTCCTTCTTTTATAGCCTAACTAATGTGGAAATAAATTTAACATAATTGCATATATATAAACTATACCAGATTGATTGCCATCATAAAGATGAGTGAGGGGAAGGAGGAAATGGAGAGAGGGAGAAAAAATAATTGCTGTTTTTTATAAGATAAAGCATTGCAGCTTTTAATATAAATTCACTTTTAGTCTATCATGGTGACTTTTCACCTTCAATTCTTGCTTGTTGTAGTGCATTGCTTTTATTAGTATAAATGGGTGAAAGTAAAGCCAATCAGCAGTAGATTCCTGAGAGAATGCTACTGTGAACAGCTTTTAAGATTCAGATTACACAGTATTAGTGAACACTGTTTATTCCATTACAAATCTTTATTCAGTACAATGTTCACAGTTTCAACAATTCACAATATTATATACAATCTTCAGAACAAGGAAAGTCTCAATATTATATCTTATTACATACAGCAACAAGGAACAAGAGAAGAATCAGCTGGTTTCCCTAAGGGAGAAACCAGCTTCACATTTTAAGATTCAATCAACAGTTCACAAAAGGAATTACCTAGTTTCCCTAAGAGGGATTCAATCAATCAATTAACAAAAGGAATGACCTAGTTTCCCTAAGAGGGAATTGATTCAATCAACAATTCACAATATACTGATCTTCCACTCCTGGGGTAACCATTAACTCTAGTTTCCAGATAAAGTTCTTAGACAACCACACAATC
>JAQQSW010011199.1:0-12817 GCA_028646575.1 Pseudocheirus occidentalis
TATATATATATATATATATATATATATATATATATATATAAATTGCACATAGGGTTTTGCACAGCTTTAGGGCAGAAGACAAAAGCAGTCAGCTGCTCCTCCAATTGACACTGCTCCAAGCCACTGTCCTTATTGTGGAAATTGAATAATAGAGACAAGATGTCAGGTGATTGAGGAGAGGGAAGGAGGAAGGTTAATGAAGAATGTCTTGACTTTGGAGTAACCTAATTGTTGCCCAGGATCAAATCGGTTCAGGTGGGGTGCTTCCCTGGAGTTAATCTCATCCTGAGATCTAAAATAGTGAGGGTGCTCCCTTTGAGACAGAAAGTGACTGAGAGTCTTACTTTACTCTGTTCTCCAGACCTAGATTTTTTTTTACCTCTAACACTACCATTTCTAAGAACACATTTCCCCTCCTCCCTCAAACACATGGCACACAGGTTTTATACATTTCTTTGATACATCTAATGATTTTTGTAAATGCTACCCATTTATACCTGCCCTTGTCCATTTCTTGTCCATTTCCTCTCATAGGTTCACTACAGGGAAACCACCCAATGAACTAGGGACTTTCCTTTACCTTTTGCAATATCATGAGGATATCATTGGAGCACTCAAGCAATCTACTTTTATCCATCCATCTCCATGACTAGCCCATCCCCTTGGTTTTTTGAGTATACATATCCCTGATGACATTCGTACTTAAATACTTCTTTAAAATATCTTGTTATTCATTGAAGTTGCTCCATTGTCCAGTGAGCTATACTCAATTTCTGTTATTTCAAAGGGGCAGCTAGGTGGTGCATTGGGCAGCATGGTGGGCCTGGAGTCAGGAAGACTCTTCTTCCTGAGGTCCGATCCAACCTCAGATACTTACTTGCTGTGTGACTCTGGGCAAATCATTTAACCATGTTTGCCTCAGTTTCCTCATCTCTCAAATGAACTGGAGAAGGAAATAGCAAATGACTCTAGTATCTATGCCAAGAAAACCCCAAATGGGGTCATGAGGAGTCAAACAAGACTGAACAACAATTTGACCTAGAAATCATGATATGTAGCCATCTAATGCCACTGGTAGAATATTGGCACTCTTTAAAAATAGGCCTACTGTTCTAGAAGAAGTTTGAGATTTATTGAGGGAATTGTGCTTTTTTTCCCTAAAGGAAACTCAATGTATTTTCCTCTCTGTTTAATGATACTACTACATTAATGCTAATTCATATTAGTATCCCAATCTACCATCCATAAGAAAGATTAGGTTGGTGATTCATTTAGATAACAATAATAATTTAGTTACTTGGTATCATTTGAATCAGTAACTAAAAACATAAGTAGTATTAGATTTAAGAAATAATAGTAGTAATAACAAGTTTATACAGTATTTTAAAATTTGCAAAGTGTAAATTAATAATATACCCGGGCACCTACATTACCTCTCCCAGCCCTTCCAAAAAAGTAAAATGACTTGTGTTCACCTTCTAAGCCTTGATTTTCACTCCTCTGTGGTCACTGACTGCTCCAATATGATTGTATAAGGACAGATTTATCTCAGGGCCCCACTAGAAAGATGACTACATTGATTCAGAATGTGATTGCATTACCAGTACCTGGGTTTCATGGACCTACAGCTCAGACAAAAGACTTCACTGATTAGAACTGAAGGGTAGCCTGCCCTCACCTTGGAAACTCTCCAGTGGAGACCTATCACTTACATATTGTACTGGAGGGGATGGATCACAAAACCTATTTCACCTTTGCTCCTTATTCTGCCCTCCCTGCCTCTTTGTTCCTGACTGCAATTTAAAGGACTGACTTTAAACTCTAAAGACCCTGCCATAGTAATTGCCCAGCACTCCTTAGATTAATGAGAAGGGCCTGAGCACAGAGACAGCTGAGGGAGGAAGTTCACCTTTTCAGGTTTCTTTAAAAAGCCCAAAGAACCAAATTCCTTTTAAACCTGCTAAATCCTAAAAGGATACTGAAGAGTATGCCTGTATTGTATTGTTCCTGTCTTTTGCATGTGTAGAAGTTGGCAAAAATTAGATATGTCAGTAGCATCCAAAAGACTATGCAAATCAAAACAGCACTCATATTTGATATTTTTAATATATGTTCCAAAACCAACATACATATCTTTATTGTGTAATGTGAGCTCTTGTTCTTGAGGGTTGGGATGGGGCTAGGAGTTGGGGTTCAGCTGACAAAGTAGTACCATAAAACTTCAGTTGTCTGGAACCCTCCAGGAATAAGTCATTCTAGAAGGTCAGGTTTTCCGAAGAGCTAAAGGCTTTTCCTGTATATGCTAGAACTGTAACTTTAGATTTTTATGAAAATCTTTCTAAAGTGTATCATATAATTCCAAAGTATACAGAACATAATTCAGCCTTTTTGTTGTTGACTATAATATAATTAAGTTATTGCAATACACTAGCTACCATTGTAGACATGGGTCTTACCTCTTCATTCATTAAGCCTCTTGGGTTCCACCCTGCATCCCCAAAGCTGTTCACACCCATTCCCTCCTCATGTCAACCTGTATCTATTGAGATATGTTTTATCCCTTCAATAGAATACAAGGTTTTTTTAATACAAAGACTTTTATTGTTGCCTCTTTAACCCCATTGCCCAGTCCAGGGCCCAACAGATAGTAGGCACTTAATAAATGCTTGTTGAACTGAGATCAAGATTTAGCTAGTGGGAGGCTAGGTGCAGTGAATAATGCACTGACCCCGGAGTCAGGAGGACCTGGGTTCAAATCTGGCCTCAGCAATTTGACATACTTGCTAGCTATGTGACCTTGGGTAAGTCACTTAGCCCCAATTGCCCTCCAAAAAAAAGGCAAAAAAAGACAACAACAAAAGAAGAAAAAAAAAGATTTAGCTAGCATAGAATATAAGACTGAATAGAATGGGGGGGGGAACAATATCATCAACTATCATGTGATTATAGGTGAGTTAAGGTGGGAAAGATTAGGTTGCAGAGGACTTCAAATGCCAAGAGGGAGAAGTTAGTATGGAAGCAATGGAAGGGAACTAAAAATTTCTCAGCAGAGGAGAGATATGACCAGCTTTGTGGGTAAAAAAGATTATTCTGGCAATCATATGAAGGAATGATGGGAAAGTGGAGAGTGGAGGGAGAGTAGAAACCAGCAGACCTATTGGGAGACTATGAAATAATCTCAGGAGGTAGAACAAAGAGCCACCCTCTGGCAGGATTTTGGATTTTGAGGGGCAAAAAACCAGTCAAGAGGTGGTTGAAGAGAAAGATTCAATAATATCTGGTAACTGATTTGATTTGAGTATAAAGGAAAATTATAGTATCATAGATGTAGAGTAGGAAAGGAGGTCATTGGCTCTAACTCCGCCATTTTACAGATGAGGATATTGAGGTCTAGAGAAATTAAATGCCTTTCTCAGCCCCAAAAAGTATCTGAATCAAGATTCAAGCTCAGATCTTCCTGACCGCAAGCTCAACCTTCTATCAGCTATACCATGCTCCCTCTCTATAATCTGAAGCTCGTTAAAATGGGAAACTAAATGAATGATGATACCACAGGCAGAAACATTGATCAGAAAGAGGAGTGGTTTTAGGGGGAAAGATAATGAGATCACATTAGAACATATTGAAATCAGCTTTAGATTTTGAGCTTTAGGTGCTCTGAGTGGGAGTGTCTTGAAGAGGGGAGGGAAGGGAGAAAATCTGAAACTCAAGGGATTGTAGGACTGAATCTTATAAACTAAAAGTAAATAAACTAATCAATTTTTAAAAAAGGTTTTGAAGCCATCCTGTAGCAGTGCTCATGGGATTAAAATTCTTGAACTGATGATATAGCATCCTGGGGCCCTAAATATCAAAGGTAGGGGTAAATAGTCACAAACTTCTCTCTCAGGTATCTCTCATAGACCAGCAAAACCAACACTGTCACAGCGAAGTTGTGCTTGCCTTAATAAATACTTTACCATCTCCGAACATCCTTCCCTACTATGGTTAAATGCCTCCTTTCTATAATTATTAGGTGGACTATACATATCTCATCTCATTCCAGACTAAAGCTGGACATATCAGCCTGGCATAAGTCATGTATACCTGTCACTATAAAAGGAAAGAAAGAGTTTCCAGTAAGAGATATGGAAAAAAGTATCAAAAGCTTCAGAGATTAGAGAATGTCACTGAGTCCAGGAGTGGTCCTGGAATTTACTCTTTTGAAAAAAAAAAAGACTTGGATAACTACTTGATTTTTGGTCATTTGACTCTTTTTTTATTAAGGTGGATTGAAGCATCTGCAGCTAAACCTTCACCAGTCCTTATGTTTTTTAAATCTAGGGGGACTTGCCTCACTGGTGGCTCCCAAGGTAGAAGCTAGAAAAAATGAACAAAAATAGACTGCTTTCATCAGCGTTGTAAAACTGTTTAGAAAACAAACTGCTTAGAAATTTCTTCTATGAAAAAAGTCATAATTCTTTTGGAGTATCAAGACTATTAGGCAAATCTTAATGTTTCATACCATGTTGTAGGTTGAAATCTAAAGACCACCCTTCCAAAAATATACATAGTTCAGTCAGTTGTGTTTGCCCACAGAATTATTTTCCTTTTTCACAGGGTACTGGAACAGAGATGTGGGCACCCCTTATAGTTTTACAGAGACATTCATGCTGAGAACATAGTGCAACAACTCTATTTTAAGTTGGTGCATTGTATGGTTCTACTCTACAGCTTTAGAAGGCTCTCTAAGCTACAAACAGTTTGAACAATTTGAGTCTTGATATTATTGAGAACAGGTGAAACAATATTCTCTTCATCTATCCATATGTTCCAGTACTTTTTCTTTTCTTTTTTTTCCATTTTGGGTACAGCTGTCTGCTTTTGCTTTCAGGGTTGGCATAATCCTTTTAGATTGCTGCCCATTATGTTTTATTGGAGAAAAACTGGAATGTATATCATGGGGTGATTTATGATATACCTAATTCCACTTGGCCATTTTTTGCACACATTACTTCAGATCATGACTTCTTAGCCTGTGATCCATTTTTAAAATATCTTGGTAACCATTCAATATTATTGATTTCTTCTATAATCCTATGTATTTTATTTTATGTATTTTAAATTATTCTTTTAAGGCAGCCAAGTCACATAATGGATAGAACCCAAGATGTGGAATGAGGAAGACCCGAGTTCAAATCCAGTTTCAGACACTAACTAGTTCTGTAAACATAGGCAAGTCACTAAACCTCTCCAAGCCTCAGTTTCTTCATCTGTAACATGGGAATAATAATAACACCCACCTCCTAGGTTGTTGTGGGCATAAAGATAAAATATTTGTAAAGTACTTGTCAAACTTGAAAGTGCTATATAAATGCTCGATAGTATTTGTTAACTTGAGAAAGGGTCCATAGGCTTCACCAGACTGCCAAAGGTGTTTCCATGACACAAAAAAGGTTGAGAACCCCTGCTGAGGAGGTTACAGTGTCCCCACTGTACTATACTTTTACTTAACCTCTTACTGTATGATGTTGCGAGGCTGTATGCAGGGCAAGAGCCAACAGAAATGCTCTTTGGAGTGTCTGTCCTAGCACACCCAGCTCACACTCTGTGTTTGTCTTCCTTCCTCTCCGATTAGCTTCTGTTCCCCACCTTATTGTCACTTCTCATCACACTTCTACGCCATTGCCATGGGTGGTCTGACATACACTCCTCAATCTTGACCTCTCTTTCTCTTCCTTCTTGTCTCCTGTCTCATAGCTCTCGGCTTTTATTTGTATTTTTTAAATGAGACATTTATTTACTCCACCTCTAAATCAGAGTAGTCCTCTCCTTCCAATCTGAACAATCACATACTATCAGATATTATCTTTGTCTTTAACTCATCTTGGTTCTGTTTGTTTATGGTTGGGTGGCTCTGGAACTGTTTTTTCTTTCACCTATTAAACAGAATGCTCTTCACATTCTATGTGTACACCAATGTTCTAAGTATGAAGGGCAAAATTCAAATAAATAAGATACTTCCTATACTTTATCACCAGGGGTTATTCTTAGTGTGGGGCACTTTCAAAAACAGGGCCATTCTGAAAGGCTACATTCAAGATAGCTGGTGTTTTATTGTGTTGCCTTTTGAACTCCTCTCTCAAAAATTTCCTTTGACATTCAGTTCTTGACCAGTGACCAGAAAAATATTCTGGTGAGATTTTAACTAAGCTTTAACCATCAATACACATTCTTTTGAAGTTCACAGACCTGTGACTCAGCTCCTGTTGAGCTAATATTACATTACATGAAAAGACCCTGAGACTGAATCACTGTCCCTATAATTGACATTCCAAGCATAGCCAAAGGGTTTTTTAATTTTCCTTATCACCTAGCTACTAATCAAATGATTTCCCTAGCATTCCCTCAAGTCCCCACATCCACCTCAGATAGTTTAGGTAGGCACCTGATCAGGAAGTGATTAGGAAGGAAATTAGAAAAAATCATTTTACTCCTTAATTAGCAGGACGAGTATACTTCTCCCCTATATTATTATAGATAACTTGTCCACTCCATCATGAAGGAAGAATCATATAAAGGATGGATTGGAGAGGGCAAAGTCTTAAGTCAGGGGGCTGTCCCAAAAGCATGAGATGTTGAGGGTCTGAACTAATATGGTGAGAGTATGAGTGAAAATGAAGGAAGAATAAGAAGGATGATGTGGAGGTAAAATAAATAGGACTTAGCAGCTTGGCATAAGAAATAAAACACTGAATTTGTAGTGAGGACACCTAAGTTCAAATCTTACCTTAGATATTTAATTCTGTCAACACAGGCAAGTAACTTCAACTCATACTGACTCAATTTCCTTCTCACTACAATGAGGATAATAATAATTATTATTATTATTTATTATTATTTGTACTACAAAGGTGTTGTGAGGAAAGCATTTTGTAAACTTTAGATTTCTGTATAAATGATATCATTGGCAACTAACTGGACATGGGAGAGAGAGAGGAATCAGAGAGGAAACAGAGATTTGGGGCTTGAGTGACTGTGGGAAAAGCAGTATCATCAACAGAACTAAGAAAGTTGGAGAGAAGAAGCAGGAAGATGAGTGCAAGATGAAGCACTGAGTTTCCTTGGCAGTGTATCCAAGTGGCAATATCAATTAATCACTCTGAAATGCGAAAGAAAAACCCAAAGAAAACTACCGGGTGTAAGTACAAGGATATATGTAGATTTAGGAATCATCTGTATGGAGATGATCATTGAAGCCTTTAAAGTGAATGAGATTACCTAGGGATAGAGGGTAGAGATATAATAAAAAGGCTGAGCTTGGAGCCTTAGGGGCATCCTCACTTAAGAAGCAAAAGTGGGAAGATGAAGGAAGAAAGAAGGGGCTCTCTAGAAGAGGGAGTTTAAATCTTTAGCAGTCTGGTGAAACCTATGGATCCCTTTTCAGAATAATGTTTTAAATACATAAAATAAAAATATATAGTGTTTCAAAGGAAATCAAATCTATTAAGGTAAAGATGTCATTTTTTCCCATCCAAGGTCACAGACCCTTGAAATCTATCCACTGACTCCTTGGGAGTCTGTGGTCCCCGGGCTACAAAATATTTACAAAAAATTTTATAGCAACCCTTTTGGTGGTAGTAAAGAATTGGAAACTGAGAGAATGACTATCAATTGGGAAATAGCAAGACAAGTTGTAGTATATGATTGTGATGGAATACTACTCTGCTATAAGAAATGACAAGTAGGATGTTTTCAGAAAACCCTGAAAAGATTTACATGAAACAATGCAAAGTGAAGTGAGAAGGACTAGGCGAACATTGCACTCAGTAATGGCAATATTGTATGATGATGAACAGTCAATGATTTAGCTATCCCTAGCAAAAAATGATCTAAGATAATTCCAAAGGACTAAGGATCATGAAAAATGCTATCTACCTCCCAAGAAAGAACTGATAGAGTCTGAACACCAATTGAAGCATATTATTTTTAGCTTTCATCATATTTTGTGGGGAGTGTCTGTGTTTTTTTAACAACATGACAAATATGGACATAGGCTTGGCATGACCATCCATGTCAATCTATATCAAATTGTTTGCCTTCTTAATGAGGGGGGGAGAGATGGGAGGGAGGAAAAGAATTTGGAACTCAAAAATGTTTAAATTAATGTTAAAATTTGTTTTTACATGTAATTAGAAAAAAATTTAATTAAGTAAAATTTTAAAATTTTTACAAAAAAAGATAAGGATGTGAGTGAGCACCTACCCTGCCTCAGTGAACTCAAGTTATAGAAAGTCCATCCCAGAAAGAACTTGTGGGTTGTAGTTACTGAGTACCATTAGTGACTTTTGTGAGTTGTTTTAACAATAAAATTTCTATTGATAGCTTTTATTTTTATATCACATTTCTATCTGAATATATTCCTCTCCTCCCCTACCCAGAAAGCCTTCCCTTGTAACAAAGGTTTTAAAAGGGGGAAAAAAAGTTTTAACTAATTCATATAAAATCCAAATCCTCTCCCTACTTCTATCCTGAAGGGAGAATTGTATATTTTTTAACTTTTCTTTGGAACCAAGTTTGGTCATTCTAATTATACAACATTGTTTCCTTTTTCCCCCATTTACAGTGTTGCTTTTATTGTATTGATACAGTATATTATTTTCCTGGTTCTCCTTACTTTGCTTTTCATCAGTTCATAAAAGTTTTCTCGTTTCTTCAATTTTTATTATTTCTTGTTTCTTATAGTGCAGTTCTATTCCATTACATTCATGTATCATACTGTTTTGTCATTCCCCCATCAAGAGGCACCTACTTTATTTAAAGTTCTTTGATAGCCCAAAAAGTGTTATTATGAATACCTTCAGGTATATGGTATCTTTCTTTGCTCTTCTTGGACCTTATATCTACCAATGGGACCTGTGGGTCAAAAGGTATAGATCAGGAGTGGGGAACCTCATACCTTGAAGCCACATGTCTTCTAGGTCCTAAAGTGCAGCATTTTGATTGAGTCCAAGTTTTACAGAACAAGTCCTTTTATTAAGGGGATTTGTTCTGTGAACTTTGGATTCAGTCAAATTGATGTACATGAGGATGTAGAGGGCAACATATGGCCTGGAGGCCACAGGTTCCCCACCCCTGGTATAGACATTTCAACCACTCTTTTATCATAATTTCAAATTGCTTTCCATAATAGTTAGACAAATTAACAGCTCTATCAGTGTTCCTGTCTTAAGGCAAGACACATGCAAATACTACTTATTACCATCTTTTATCATCTTTGCAAGTTTACTGATTATAAGGGAAAATGACACAATTGTTTTCATTTTCACTTCTCATATTATTTGTGGTTTGAACCAGTTGTTCATAGGGTTATTGATAGAATTTTTGTTCTTTTTAAGGAAATTCATATCCTTTGACCATTCATCCTTTGAAGTATAGTTCTTAGTTTATTCCTAAATATCTTAGACCAACCCAAGTTAGAATACATAGAAGGAGGACGTGGTTGCCACTGAAAACTTGACTAGTTGCTTTATTTGGAACTGGTTCACTAACCACTCAAAGAGCATTCATTAATAGTTCAGTGTTAAGTTGGAGGGAGGTCTATAGAGTATATTGTTTCAAGGATCAGTCCTTGGTTCTTTTCTGATCAACATTTTTATCATTTACTTATATTAAAGCACAGATAGCATAGTTTTCAAATTTGTAGGAGACACAAAGATGGAATGGATAGACAAGCTGTCTAATCGAGTCAGGAACCAAAAAGATTTCAATAGACCCAAGTATTGAGTTGAACCTAAGAAGTTGAAATTTAATAGATATTAAAGTAAAATGGCATTTAAAAAATCTGTTCTTATAACTACAAGATAAGGAAGATGGTTGTCATTTACTTCATGTCCTGTAAGTATGAGTTTTCCACAGGACTCTGTACTAGGTCCTCTTCTCTTTCTTCTCTACACTTGATTACGTCATCAGGTCCTGTAGACTTAATTATATCTTTGCAGATGACAACACACATACACACACACACACACACACAATTAAGATAATTAGAGGTCTATATCAACTACTCTCTTTATCTCAATATTAAGATAGCTATATCTAGTATTTCCTCCAAGTTCCAGTTCCCACATCATTATTTGCATGACTGATATTTGGAATGATTCTTCCATTGATATCTCAAACCCAGTATGTCTAAAAGAGAATTATATGGCAACAAGACCATGAGTGTCAGTACTTCTTAAGAACTAAAGATGAGCATCACATAGAGGGTAATGGGAAGATACATTGGGTGTGAGTAGGCTACAACATATGACCAACAAGGAATCCTGAAGAACAGTAGGAGTAAAGAATGATGACAAAGAATTTTATGACATAGAAAAGATAGGCTGATCATGTGGTGAGAGTGATGAATACCAGGTGGGTGAACAGTTTTCCACTAATACTATTATAATATTAACAGAAAAAAGGAGAGCCCCCAGTACCATGGATAGACCCCTTTGCAAATCTTTGGGGAAAAATATAGAGGGGGAAAGTTGCACAGAATGAGCAGGTATGGATGAGTCGCAATCTGCATTGTTTGAAGGAACTCCCAGATTAATGAGATGACTTTTGAGTATCATGGAATATTGTTAACTCAGTTTGTTAGCATTCATTTGCATAATATCTATGGCCGACAAATTCAGTAAGTGCTTCTGTCTTGGTGACTTTTGATTATGTTGTTGTTGTAAAATGCTATGGAAAGTCCCCAAAGTAGCTTAATGTTTCCATGGCTTAAAGTGGTTGACTTCAATGGGAACCCTATCAGCCTTTACAATTCAGTCATTGGCTGAGAATGATTGGCTATTTCCTAAGTTATCGTTTTATGAAACAGTTTATAATGTGGTATAATAAAAATCTGGAAAGCTAGGTGGCACAGTGGATAGAGTATCAGACCTGGAGCCAGGAAGACTTAGCTTCACGATTTCAAATCATTAGTAGCTATATGACCCGGGGCAAGTCACTTAACTCTGTTTGCCTTAGTTTCCTCATCTGAAAAATGAGGTAGAGGAGAAAATGGCAAACCACTCCAATATATTTGCCAAGAAAATCCCAAATGGGGTCACAGAGTTGGACACAACTGAACAACATAATGAAAATGGATTAAATTTTGAACTCAGAGACCACAATCTCAATTCAAATCTCGATTTTGCTACTTATTACCTGTGTGACCTTGGGTAAATCACATAATTTCCCTATTTCTCAGTTTCTTCATCTACAAAAAGAGAGAGTTGGCCCAGATGATATCTTAGATACTTCTAGACTACATCCCATGATTCATGTATGGATGAAGTACCTATAAGTGACAAACATATTCCTGAGGTTGAGAACATTAAGAAACAGGATAGGGAACAGAAAGAAATGGATATCCTGAGAGGAAAGAACAGAATAAGAAATAGAGTAAGAAAGCCACTTAGTGATCATCACCAGGCTGATTTGAGATGATAGCTTTGGATCAGAGACTTGGAAAATCCTTTTTGTGAAGGATAAATGGACCCAGAGGTGTTGTGAAGCTCAAGAATGGTAAATGTGGAAACTATCAGAAGAACCTGATAAATTTAGTTTTGTGTCAAAGAGGGCACTACACATTTAAAACTTGGGCACTTATATATTATATACCATGAAATATGTCTTCAATGAAAAGAATTAGCCCAGAAAAAAATAATTTAGTTATCAGTATTTATTAAGCAACTAATAGGCAGCAAATAGTATCCTGGGCACAGGCGATCCAAAAGTAAAATTAAACAAGTCCTCCCCTACAGCTTTTAAATTCTATTGTAGAAAATAACATACACACGGAGTGTACTATAAAATCTATATGAAGTCATTTTTGGTGGGAAAGTTAGTAGCTGGGATAATGAGGGAAAGTTTGATTGAGAAGAAAGCATTTGAGCTGTATTTTGAAGAAAGTTAAGGATTCTGAAAGGCAGAGGTAAGGAAAGAACCCATTCCAGGGATAGGGAACCTTCTCTTCAAAGGCTTGGAGGTGGGATATCAAATGTGTATGGGAACAGCATGCAGACCAGTTTGTTTGAACAGAGGATGGGAAGAAGAGTAATGTATAATGAGATATAACAAGTAAGTAAGCCTAAATCTAGCCTGAAGGCAGGTTCTAAAGGACCTTAGATATCAAATAGAGAAGTTTATATTTTGTCCTGGAGACAAAGAGATACCACTGGAGCTTTATGAACTGAGGAGAGACATGGTCACGCCTAGGCCTTGGGAATATCACTTTGACAGCTACATGAAGAATGAACTAAAGTGGGGGAGGGATATTTGAGGCAATTTTCTGACTTGTTTCTTTTGATCTCCTGCTAAAAATCTTTGCCTTTTGATGTCAGTCTGCTTAAGGAACATTGCTTACATAGTATCCTAAGTACAGATGAACAGAATTTCAGATAAACAGAATATAAGCAAGATACTTTAAAAAGAAGCAAGTCGTTTCTCGGGGGCGGAGCCAGGATGGCGGCATAGAAGCACCAAGGCCCCGCAACTCCGACACCACCACCCTAAACACCCATTAAATTATGAGCCCAGAGAAAGTCTAGGAGTCTCAGACTCACAAAAATACAGAGGACACATCTCTCCCTGAAGACAGCTCGGCAGCAGGGGCTCATCACTGCAGGAGCGGAGATGGAAACAGCCTGAAGCCGAGACCATGGCTAGGCCTGGGATGGTGGGAAGGAGCTGGGCTAAGCTGAGCCAAACGGGCACCGCAGCCAGCCTGCAGACGTTCTAGAGCCTCCAGCACCTCCGCATCTGCCAAGGCGTGAGGAACAGATGTGAGAGGCGCAGCTCGCAG
>JAQQSW010011200.1:0-12817 GCA_028646575.1 Pseudocheirus occidentalis
GCTGCGCTGCCTGTAGTGCTTTCTGTCTTGTGGAGAGTTTTGGAGCTTGAAAATCTGTTTAGCGTCCCATTTTATGAGTTTTTTAGCGTGTTTGTGTGGGAGCTGTGTTGCTTTGCTGCTTCTACGCCGCCATCTTGGCTCCGCCCCCCTGCTTTCTTAATTTTTGAGAATGATTTGTGTAGTATTATAATTACTTTTTCTTTAAAAGTTTGACAGAATTCTCCTTTGAATACTTCAGGATAAGGAATTTTTTTTTCCTTTTGTAGTTCTTTTAAAGTGAATTCTATTTCTTTTTCTGAATTGAATTATTTAATATCCCTATTTTATCTTCTATTGCATAGTTTATATTTTTCAACATATTGTCCTATGTAAGTTGTATACTATGTTTTCTTAGCATACAATTGTATATAGTAGTTTTCGATGAATCTTTTTGTTTTTTCCCAGTATGTTGTAATGTTTCTAGTTCATTGTCTAACTTATTGATTTAATTATCTTCCTTCTTTTTAATTAGACTAGTGAAAAGTTTTAGTTTCAGTGACCGTTTTGTTATTTTTTTCTGCTTTCTCATCTAATTTTAAATATTTCCTCTATTTGTTCTTATGTTAGATTTATTTGTAGGCTTTCATTTTTAAATGCATAATCAATTCATTAGTATTCTCTTTTGTTGTTTTGTTAAATTGTATTTGTAGAGGTATGATTTTTCTACAGAAGATTGCTTTAACTGTATTCCAGAAATATGACATTTTTGTTATCATCATTTTCCTTTCTGTATTTTTTGTTTCTGTAATTTGATTTTTGACCCACGAATTATTTATTAAATCTCCATTTTTCCCCCTGTTTGTTGTGTGAGTTCAGCAGTCCCTGTGAAGAGGTAGGGAACCATAAAAATGAAGAGGTACCCAAAGAGGGTTAGGGCTGCCTGAGACCCCAAAATACCAACCTGCCGGGTCCTGCGGAAAGAATTCCACTCAAGTCTTCTCAGCCAAAGAAAAAGTAAAGTTTATTGAAAGATATGGGGTAGACTCTTAAGGAGCCAGTCTATGCTAGGTTGTTTTATGGAGCTTTTATTCAGAGCAAGTCTCTGCTAAGCTCTTCTATAGTGCTCTCACAGAGCAAGTCTGTGCTAGGGCATTCTGTGGCGCTGTCACACCAAGCAAGTCTATTTACACTGTATGAAACTATTGGAACATAGGAAGGCTAAAGACTTGGGCAGAGCCACAACTTAAGGCCCATGACCTCAGGCAAATGTCTTCCCTGGGAAGGTTTACTTTCCCAGAGTCTGTACCTCAAAGATTCAAGGAGCTCAAGGGGGGTCCCAGAGTCTACACCTCATCACCTGAACTATTATTTTTATTGGCTTAGGGTCTGTAAAGGATGTATTTACAATTTCTGGGTTTTTTTTCCACTTATTTGCAATAATTTTACTATTCCCATTAAAAAAACTCCATGTATCTTTAAACTCTAATTTCTCCAGCAAGTTGTTCCATTCCAGATCTTCTATTTTGTTTATTTTTCTGTTAGATTTATAAAAAACTAAGGAAGGGTATAACTATTGTATTATTATGTCTTCTTATAGTTGAGTTAATTTTTCCTTTATGAGTTAAAATGTTAAGTCATTTTTAACACATAAGTTTTATAAATATTGTCTATAATTTTTTTTAATGTAATGTAATTTTCTTTTTTATTCCTTTTTATGTTTTCAATGTTTTTTCCCCCAGTGTGATAGTAACTCTTGCTTTCATGGATTCACTTGATGCATGTAGAATTTTTCTTAGCTCCTATATGTTATCTATATCTTTGTTTTTTATATTACTAGACATGAATTAATTTGGATATGCCATTTTCCTTCTATTTATGTTGAGACATACTCCTGAAAAGGTCCTTCCATCTCTGAACAGAATGGCTAAGTGATGAGATTATTAATTTGGGTGGGATCCTACTCAGGCAGGAGTTTAGGGTAGTGATTCTCAACCTGTAGGTTATGTTCAATTTGTAACAATGAAAATATATCCTGCATATCAGATATTTACATTATGATTCATAACAGGAGCAAAATTTCAGTTATGAAGTAGCAAGGAAAATAATTTTATGGTTGGGGGTCACCACAACATGAGGATTTGTATTAAAGGGTCACAGCATTAGGAAAGTTGATAACCACTGGTTTAGGGAGACTCAGCCCATGAAGGAGAAAACTGGCCAGAGAGGTCCAGATAGAAATAGTTTACTCTGCACAGATGCCTCCTGAGGCTGTTGAATCTCATCATCAAGCCATATTCACAGCAGGAAAGACTAAAGACTTTTATCTTACCTTCTCCTTAAATGTCCACTAATCAGTGGTGAGTTTTCAGTGGTCAGAGGAGTTTCATTTCAGAAAGGCTTTAAGGTTATTCTTAGCTTCCATTTGTGTCTCTGGTTACTGAGACAAACCACTTGCCATCAATTTATCAATTACAAGCTAGCCTAATTAAAAATTCGTTACTAATCAGCTGGAAAGAAAAAATTGGGGTGGGGGGGTGGTTTCATTTGTTACAATATGTTCCTTTTAAGTAACAGATGGAGGAATTTCGTTTTCTTATCCAATTTTTTTTTACTCTTTTCCATTTTATTGCATTATTTAATCCATTCTCATTCAATGTCATGAGTTCATATATTCTTTCATAAATTGTAGTTATGGTAAGTACATTAATTTTTTCCCCCCCTAAGACTCCTTGTTTGTCTTGTGGCATTATTTTCTTTCATCACATACGAAGTGAGTTTCAAGTGTGTTTCATTACAACTTCAATTAAATGTGAAATTAATAAAAATAAATAACATTATGAGTAATGTAATTTGCCTAATATATACTCCTTATAAAAACTCATTAATTCTGTTTCATAATCAATGGTGAAGATAGCAGAAAGGGTTCATGAGCAACAGTCCTGGAATATTCCTAGCAACAATCAAGGCTTCTTGTAGAAGCCTGAGGAGTAAAAGTCAACTGCCCCCTGGTGAACTGGCCCTTTAATTCAAGTGTGAGTTGGGGAGGCAGATCCTGAGAATTTACTTCATATAGTTCATCTTAATTGATTTTTTTTTCATAATAACCCTATGATGCAGGTACTATAGACCTTATTTGCACATTTTCCAGATAAGAAAACTCAAATGTGGTTCTCTCCGTACACCAAGCCAGTAATTTTTTCATCCCTCTGTAATGCTTTTAAGTACGTCACACATTCCCATTTCTAAAACACTTTTACCAACTTCTTCAGGTCCACGTTTTTTTTTCTCTAATTTTCAAATATATTCATTATGTGTTTTACAATAGGAAAGTATTCATTTAAAAACACTCAAAGTATAATTAGAGAGTAAGGGAAAAAAGATTGGAGTGCTTATGCTTGCTTATTATTTTTATTGTAAATGTGTAGTTTGGTCCAAGCCAAAACTATTTATCAGTGAATAGGGGAGAAAATACCTAGACAATGATGTCAATCTAGCCAATATTTCAGGACATATGTGCTATATTTATGCTAGATTACATTTCAGTTCATCCTAGGAAATGGGCAATGAGCACAGACTACCAAATTTACATTAATAATTAATTGTATAAGATATATAATTCATTCAGTAAAATGAAAGATACGATGAGAAATTTTTTTTTAAATTGGTTATTTAATTTTAGTTTACAACATTCAGTTCCACAATCCCTTGAGTTCCAAATTTTCTCTTTGGAAAGTGGCATGCAATCCAGTATAAGTTCTACAAATACCTTCACATTAAACATTAGTCAGATTGTAAAGAAGAATTATAACCAATGGAATGAACAATGAGAAAGAAGGAACAAAATAAAAGAAAAAGAGAGAGCAAGTAGTTTGCTTCAATCTGCATTTAGATTGTAGTTCTTTCATGAGTCTTTTGGAATTGTCTTATAGCCTTGCATTGCTGAGAGGAGCCCAGTCTATCAAAGTTAGTCATCACAGATATGTGTTTGTAATTGTGTACAAAATTCTTGTTCTGCTCTCTTCACTCAGTATCAGTTTATATAAATCTCTCCAGGTTATTATGAAGTCTGTCTGCTCCTCATTTGTTGTAACTTGTTTAGTCATTCTCCAATTGACAAGCATTCCCTTAATTTCCAATTCTTTACCACCACACAAAAAAGCTGCTATAAATATTTTTGTGCATATGTGCCCTCTTCCCACTTGATACTATAAGAATCTGAACCCCAATCAAATGCTTTCATGCTTTTCTTTCAAAATAAGGTGCTGCTGTATTTCCTTTGGTAGGAGTTCATCTTTATGTAAGAATGAATAGACTCAAAGGGCCATAAAAGACCTTTAGAGAAATTCTAGTCAATCCCTCAATATTTATGCCAGGTTAAAATCAAGATCTTACAACGTAACTGTTTCATATATAACCTTTCAAACCTTGATGTTTGTCATTAGTTGCAATTGTATTAAAAAATATGCTTTCTAACTCTTATTTATTTCAATGACACCAAATTTTGTCTGGTGTACTAAATTACAGATGTGACATTTAAATAAAATGTTCTAGTTTTTAAGAACACAGGGAAAATGTTATAGTTTTAAAATGCAAAGTGGAGGGAATGAGCTTAAAACTATAATTTGGTAAGTTATTGCTAGACACGTGCCCATTCTAGATAATTTTGACATGAGAAAAATAACCCCAAAGTTTCCCTGGTTAGGTTCACTCTTCTTACTTCATAACAATTGCTATTCATGGTTAATTGACATTTATATGCTTTAAGGATTGCTAAGCATTTTGCAGACCTTATCTCCTTCTAGCCTCACCACAACCCTGTGTCTTTGTTACTCTTAAATCTATTCAGTTGTTGTGGGAAGAGTAGGTGGCTATTAGGAACAGATTTTTGGAGAATTTGGTATTTGTCCTGATGCTTGATAGATGGAATGAGTTGCATGTAAGGGTGAGGATGTTTTAAGATGATTGTTTTAGAATAGGGGACAAAATGAAACAAGACACCTTGAGAAACTGTGGGATGTGAATAATTTCTTAGATCCTAGAGTGTTGGACTTGGGAGGGCAATAGTGAAATTAAGTTAGAAAAGTATGTTGAAGCCAGGTTTTAGAGAGCTTTGAATTCCAAGCTAAATAATTTGGACTTTATTCATTAGTTTGACCATAGTACTAACTTTGAGTTGAATAGGAAGTAACTGTAATTTGTAGAGGCAATGTAAGGGACTATGGCAATGCTCTAGGTGAGAGATGAGATCTTAAACTAGGAAAGTGATTTAAGGAATACAAATGAGGGGCTGAATGTTAAAGGAAGCCTAGAGCTTGAATCCACTGGATGTGGCAAATGATTGTATGTAGAGAGGAAAAGAGTAAAAAATGGTCCTGAGGTTTCTGATGGGGATTACTGGGGAGAAAATGATTCTACCAACACAAAAACACATATGAAGTAGTTAGAAAACATATTTAGTGAGACAGAAGATGAATAATTTCATTTCAAATTCATTAAAAATTGTGAAAACTGAGGCCATTTACCAGCCTATGTAAAAGTAAATAAAAAATTGTAATCAAATCTATGGTGATTTCGTATAATGGCTAACAAGGCACTCATGTATCAAGCAAAGAAGGTCAGAATTATTGGGGTATTTTGGCTTTAGTGATGAATGAAATTCTCTATAAGCAATGAAGTTGATGAAAATAATAATAATAATAATGATGCATTTATTTATCACTTAGTAATTTGTAAAATACTCTATCTTAAAAGATCGCAATTGAGACAATTGAACAAAAGTTACCATAGTATAGTTTCCACAGTCGAATATGATGTCCTGTAGCATATATAAGACTTACTGAAAGTGAAGAGAGCAAGCTTTTTGTTTTGTTTTTAAATTATACTGGATAAAAAAAGAGGATCAAAGGAGTGATAAGATTGGTACTTGGAATGGATGGGATGATAAAACAGACCATGGAAATAAAGCAGAAAGACTCAAGTGTTGCTTTGCTTCTATTTTCTCTGCTAAGAAAAATCATCTTTGAACTGGAAAAAACCAACAACAAAGAAAACTCAACTTATAGGTAGCTGATTGAAACCCAAGATAACTACAATGATATTAAGATATAATTGCTCTTGATGTCACTAAGCCATAGTCAACTACATCCCAGAATAGTGAAATATGCTTCTTGCCTTGACTTGCCTTGTCAAATGTGATTATGGAGCACTTAGGAATTTTTTAGAAGTCAAGGAGAATCAGAGTTGTTTCTGGAGAAAGTAAAGTGACACATCAATTTCAAAAATGGTAAGAGTATTACATTCAACATAGAGACCAGTGAGTTGACACTGAAATCTTCCCAAGGTCTAGAACATATAATTAAAGTGATAAGAGAACATCTTAAAAATCACGCACACACACATTATTTAAAAAAAGCAACACAAACAAAAATACCTGAACAACATGGTTTTAGTCAGAGTTACACCAAACCCACCTCTTTTTCCTTTTCAATGGGGTTACAAGACAGTGAGAGACAATCTGGTACAGATAATAGAGTCCTGGACCAGGAACCAAAAAGATGTGTTGAAGTAAAGCCTAAGACTTGCCAACTATGAAATAAATAGGCATGTCATATAGTCTCCTTGAGTCTCACACAACTTTTAAGATGAATCTACCATGTTACATATAGGTTATGATCTGATTTAGGGGAGGGTGTTCTATGTGCCAAATGATTGGTTTAGGATTAAGTACTTAGAAGAGGGAGAAATCACGATGGGCAGAGAAGGCTATCAAAGAGGAAGGATTTGAACGGACCCTTGAAGAATAAGCAGAGATAGCAAAAAGGACCTTGCAAGGGAGAGAGAGATTATGGGAGTAAAGAAATAGAAAATGTGCAAGGTTTGTTAGGGAAGTAATTGTTTACCTGCATTTTAGAGTTTATATAGAGGAATAGTGGACTATTAGTTTGGAAAGGAAAGTCTTGAATAGCCTAAGTGTATAGTGCTAAGGTACTCGGCAGTGGAGAAATATCAGAGGTTTTTCATCACTGAAGTCATTTATCATTCATCTACCTTGCAGCCTCATTAGAGAAACTGAAGAACTGTCAGCAAATAGGATAGGGAGCAATTTCAGATTATAGTTTATGATAGGTGTTGTTGCTCAGTCATTTTTTAAAATCATGTCCAACTCTTCATGACTCTATTTGGGGTTTTCTTGGCAAAGATATTGGTGTGGTTTGCCCTTTCCTGCTCCAGATCATTTTATAGGCTAGGAAACTGAGGCAAACAGGGTTAAGTGACTTGCTCAGGGTCACACAATAGTAAATGTCTGAGATCAGATTTAAACTCATGAAAATGAGTCTGCTTGATTCCAGGCCCTGTGCCCTATCAACTCTGCCACCTAGCTGTGTGATGGCTACAATTTCAGAGGAGTGTTAGGAGGCTGGCTTAATTACCCCAGTCCAAGCAAACAGCTAGCTAAGTTTCACCTCCAATTAGCTTTCATCTCAAATTCCACTGAACCTCTGTCTCTGTCTTCTTCTCCTCCTTCTCCTCCTGTTTCTCCTGCCTTTCTCCTCCTCCTCCTCCTCCTTCCTCTTTCTCTGTTTTTCCTCTTCTCTGTCTTCTCCTCCTTCCCTTCCCTGGTGCTCCCTGTTTATCCATATCACTTTGCTTTATACCCATGGTCTCCTTGTTGTTTTCCTCCCTACCTCACCTCACTTCTTTCTTTTTGGTCCATCCCTTCTCACTTCTTCTCCTTATAACAGGGGACCAAAATATATTTCTAGTATTTAATATTTATTTAATAAAATTTGATGCATGAGACCTGTTTTAAATTTTCAAAGTAAATCAGTTGAACTGGTTAGAGCTCTCTCTTTAATTGTATGGATAGATCAAAATATATGTAAAACATGTATTAAGCACTTATTTATAAGCCAGGCCAAAAAACATCCTAAACAAATTGATTATTTTTTATATTTCTCAAATGATCTTTTTCTATTTGTCAGTCCTGGATAGAATAAAACTGTCTCCCCACTCTTAACAGACAGGATAAAAATTCCCCCTAAGGCAAATTCCCCTATGCTTTCTTGATTGTATGACACCCAGTACATTTTGTACTCCTCTCCTGAGGAGGGAGTAGTGATGGCCCCATTCCTCTAGGGGAACCCTGTCTAATGTCTTACCATCATGGAAACTGACTTGCTTGGTAGAGATATTCATTCCATTCTTTATGATATAGTTAGGGTATAGGGATATATTTATAAGATATTTTTTCAACATTATTGGCCCAAAGTACTAGAAGCAGAGTTCAAGTGGTAAATTCTTTAATCAGAAACATCTCCCTATTTATCTCTCTTCTTTAAAAAATCTCTGACATTTCTATAGAAAAAAATTAATTTAAAGCAAATCTTTGAACAACTTGGCAAATTTCACAGAATGCAAGTTGGGTTGAATTTGTCTTTGCTAGATGCTGAGAACTTCTCAGTTTTAACCCAGTTCACCAGGCTCTTCCTCCATTTTCACATTTTTGTTGCCCATTTTCTTTCTCAAAGTCTTAAACTACTTAACTCAGTAAGAAAACTAAAGATAATAAAAACAATGTTTCTGTTTTCGTGAATGGTGGATCTCCTCTGCCAGACAACAGGGTTTTATTGGCAGACTAGATGAGCATGGTATATATAATGCACTTCAGTATGACTGTCATTCTTGAGCCTCCAGTCCCTTTTGAAAAATACATAATGATTTCCGTATTGGCTTTCCTTATAAGATGGTCCAGTCACTGATGGATACTGCTTAAACTTTCACTTTTCCATGTACCTGGACTACCATTTCATTACTTCATTATGACTTCTGGCCTGTTGGGGTTCATGATGGAAGTTAGTGGGTAGTTTTAATGGAATATACTAAGTAGGTCAGGGAAAATAGCTACTTCACCCTGAAGGAAGTCATAGAACAGGCTGCATGTGATCTTGGATGGCTAGAGATGTATGGGGATGCTCTGCTTTAGACAGAAAGTGATAAATCTATTTTATGAGGCAGCCAAATTACTTTATCAAGAATGTTTTATCTTCTCAGTGACAAATGGTTCTGCAATTAATTAAAATGAAGAACTGCCCATTATGTATCTTGGAAGTAATAACAATGAAGTATGCTATCCAAAGATGAAGAGATGAGCAAAATGTAGAACAAAGAGATATTAGCTTTGACGCATCCTAAAAATGAAGAAATTGAGTGAGTTCAATTGGTCTAAGATAGAATGGCAAGAGGCCTGAACAAGCAAACAAAGACAGTGGGAATTCTTGAATTCTTGAAATGCTATATTATATGACTTGTTGCCAGCTGGAATAATGTAGTATGAGCAGATTTTATAAGCACCCAACTGAAGCAGTTGTAATGGAAGTGATAGGTGACCTCAAATCTGATCTGTTATTTTAACAAGGAAATATTTAAACTGCTGACAGAATTATGACTTGAATATGGAAGGCTGGCTCAAAAGACAAAGCTGACAGGCAATGGTTTCCACTCAGATTCCAGTTTTAGATTTTTTTCCCAGTTTATTAGTTGCTGATTGCTAAAGTTGTCATTGTTGGTTTTCCTGATTATATTCTGGGGTTGTAGGATCACTTTGGTCCTATGAGGACAGTTGGAGAAGAAAGCTTATCTATATTAATCTGTTTGCACGTGAGATTAAAAAATGTTTTAATTTTTAATGTTATCATTGTACCAATAATCAAATTACTTCAGAATGTGATTAAAAATGAGACGTCCAATCACATCCCTTGCTAATAAGTTTCAGAGAACAATCATTAATATCATACTGTGAACTTAATGAAATCAAGAATCTTAGAGTTAATTGGATGTCAAGCCAGAAGTCACATAATGCAAAAATTACTTCTAAAATAAAGCTAGGGATGTCTGGGAGCTGAGATGGTAGAATAAGCACTAAATTGCTGTCACTCCCTCTTATTGACCTCTAAAAAACAAAAACAAAAATAATGCCACAGGAAAAATCCTGTAACAGTGGAGCCAGTGGAAAGAGAGGGTGGAACAACTTTTTAGTCTGGGAAATTTGGAAAATTGTCAAGAAAGGTCCATCTCACTTAAGTAAAAGGGAAGCACATTCCAGGAGCAAGCCCTACACCAGCAAGCCAGCAGCAAGTCCTACACAGCAAACCAGCAGGAGATTCTGAGCTCTAGTGTGATGGAGCCAGCAAATGCCAACACCACATGCCTTAGCATAGGCAGGGGAACTGGCAGGAGGACCTCCATGGACCTCCATGTGCTTCAGCACAGCCCTGGATGGGCAGGCATCCCCCAGGAGCTGGACCTCCTCATGTCCTTCCAGTGCAGCCCTGGTAGGGGAACTGATCTCCAGCAGACAGACCTCCATATACTTTAGTATATCCCCAGGCAAATGTAGAAAAACCACACCTGGCCTGAGCACATGACAAGATACCACCACTATGACCCCAGCTCAGCACCAGGTAAGCTACTAGACCTCTACAGCCTCCAGCAGCCAGTACCTGAGACCATAGCACACAAAGCCAGTGACCAGGGCCCTGCCCCCAAGTACAAGAAACTTGGAACAGTGTCCCCTGTGCTTCAAGAGGAGAGATCAACTTTAAAAGCCAGGAAATAGGCAAACAAGATGAACAAGAACCAAAAACAAAAATTGATCATGGACAACAAGTAGGATATCAGGGAAGATCAAAACACAAATTCAAAGATGACAACCTAAAAAGCCTTCTTGGAAGAGCTCAAGAAGGATTTTAAAAGTTAAATGAGAGCCATAGAAGGAAAATTGGGAAAAGAAATGTGAAGTATGAAAGAGAGAGTCAAAAACTTGGAAAAGAAAGGACAAAAATTAACTGAAGAAAACAATTCCTTAAAAATACAGATCATCAAATTGGAAAAAAAAAAGTCTGCTGAAGAAAACAACTCCTTATAAAGTAGAATTGGTCATATGGAAAAGGAGACACAAAAATTCACTAAAGAGAAAAACTCCTTAAAAAGTAAAACTAGCCAAATGAAAAAGGAGGTACAAAATTTAACTGAAGAAAATAGTATCTTAAAAATTAGAGTTGGCCAAGTGGAAGCTTGACTTTATCAGACAGACATCAAGAATCATTCAAACAAAATCAAAAGAATGAAAAGATAGAAGAAGACAGAAAATCTCTCATTGGAAAAACAACTAACCAGGAACATAGATCCAGGACATATAATTTAAGAATTATTGGTCTACCTGAAAGTCTTGATTAAAAAAAAAAAAACAAAAGAGTCTGTATAGCATCTTTCAAGAAATTATCATGGAAAACTGTCCTGAGGTCCTAGACCCAGAGGGTAAAATCATCATTAAAAGAATCTACTAATAACCTCCTGAAAGAGATCCCAAGATGAAAACTCCAAGGAATATTGTAGTCAAATTGCAGAATTATCAGATCTAGGAGAAAGTAAAGTAATAATGGAGGTATTTAACTATTGGATTTGCTAGCGGTTATCTTTGTTAGAAAATTCTAGAAGTTATTAGACAGGTTCTCCCTGAGCAATGCACACAATCCCAGATAACTAGTATTCCCCAGAATGCTTAGCTGTACAGTTGGGTGTCAGCTTTTCTTCCAATGCAACAAAGTATCTATAAAGTCCGTATTCCTTTGTTTCTTTTCCCTCTGGAAACTGAGAAGGGAGCCAAAAGCAATACATATTTCTCAGAGTCTTTACCTCTTTCAAACTCTGGATCAGGTTGAAGAGTGATAGCCAGGATTGAAGCTCTTTTCAAATGTACTCTGGCCTTTTTTCAGCCTATCAGGAAGTAGCAGCTGAAGTCTTCTTGTCAGCTGACTGTTCCTATTTCTGATTTCTTCACCTAAGAGAAAGCTGTTTTTTCAACCTCTGTGGTTCTTTTTTCTCTTGCCCATTTTTGATGACTCCTGCCATACTTTTCAAACTTTTCATTATAACACTATTTTTTAAAAGCAAAGACATCCATTTATCTAAGGTGATAGCAAAACAGAAATCAGAGAAAACATGTGTACGAGAAAATGTACCAGACAGTACAGATTTAAGGAGTTTTTCCATTGCAAATGAGGTAATTTAGCTCAGGAGAAGGATACAGATTTAACCCAAAAAAGAAATTTCTCCAAAGCCTTAATGTAGCCAGCTGGGAACAGGGACATAATAGAGGCTGCTTAGCATATTGGCTTCTTCCCAGAGTCTTTTTTTCCCTCCTTTTAGTAATTTGAATATTGCTCATCCTCTCTTATTAAGTTAGAAGTCAGAAGACCAGAAAAGACTGAATAGACACCATCTCTCTTCTGTTCTCTTCACTTTGCCGTGTCCCTCATGCAAGCATGGAGCATTAACATCTACCAATAAGGAGAATGTCCCATGACAAGGAGCTTTGGAACTTAGGTCCCTTACAAAGATCAATTGAGTAATCTCAAACATGTTATCTATGTGGCATAAACACAAAATTAATGTTTTAAAACATTGAAGCACTTTTAATGGCTTAAATCAGAGCATCTTAGTACTCAGTGACTTTCACAATGCTATACAAACTCAATCTCCCAAAGGAAATCAACAGTGCTTATTTAATCATCCCTTAGTCTCTAAACATTTGTATCCTATTAATTTTTTGAGTTTTTACCTTTACTCTTAAAAGTTACCTGCATAAGAGCTAAAGGACCACAATAATCTGCATCTCCTCTTAGCCAACAGTTCATCCATCTTTTTTAAATTTAGTTTTTATTTGTTTTCTTGTTTACATTATTCATTTTCATTACATTTTTTGAATTACACATTTTCTCCCCGTCTTGCTCCTGCCCCAACCCCATAACAGCAATCCCACTGTAAAGCCCCTCCCCTG
>JAQQSW010011201.1:0-12816 GCA_028646575.1 Pseudocheirus occidentalis
AATGACCTCACAGAGTCAAGGACAGATCCCTAGGACATTCCTCAAGAAACCTCTCTCCATATTGATATTAGCTTATTTTTGTCCAACGACATCTCAATCTGATCCGATTTCAAGTCCAGAGAGACTTTGTCAAGTGTTTTCACAAAAAGCAGCTGTTGACACAATGCATAGAATATTGGGCTTAGTTCAAGAAGAACTGAGTTCAAACCTATTGTCAGATGCATGGAACTGTGTCTTATCCCTGGATAAGTCACTTAACCTTTCTGTGCCTCTGTATCCTCAGCTGTAAAATGGGAATAATAATAGCACCCTCCTTATTGTGAGCATAAAATGAGATTAAATTTGAAAAAAATGTAAAAAGTATTACTATGTGCACACAGTAGGTGCTCCATAATGTTATTTCACCATCCCTTCACCTTTGATAAGATCCAGAGAGCTCATGTCAGTGGTATTCCATTGAACTGCCAATAAATTAACCTCATCAAAAACAGCAAAGGGAGTCATAATCTGTTTTGAATGAAATAAGTTTGCTTTGTTGTGATCACTTCTTCCCTTTCTTAATGTTCGCAGACCATACCTTAATAATGTGTTTTAAAATTTTGCCAGGAGTCAAAGATAAACTTATTAGAGTGTGTTTGAAAACTTTAGAATCCTTATGTCTTTATTGAAAACCAAAGCCACATTTACCTGCCTGCTAGCCCACTGCACCTCTTTTTATTCCCTATGGTTTTATAAATAATTCCTAACAAACTTTGCAATTACAAACTCAAATTGTGTTTCTAAATGTAGATGGAATTCATCCAACCTTGGTTATTTGAATTCATTGAAAGAAGCTATCTATTAGCACATCTTCCCTTATCTTGGGGTTTCAACTTTTAGTTAATAATTTTGTTCTTTCCCTCGGTAGAGTTACAAAAAAAAAGAAAGTGAAGCATGATTTAAATGGTTCTTGCTCTCCTTTGTCTCATTGTCTAAATTCTCACCCTGCTCTGCCCTCAGAAGTCCTACACAGTCTTTGATTTTCCTCTTGTCCCAAGTATAGATTAAAAGGGCCCTTTTGTTGCTACCTTCCCCTCATTCCGAGCTTTTAGTACTCTTGACACTAACACTCTTTGGTATGCATCCTTTCTTACCTGCCCTACCTTCGACGGTCTATTCAAGCCTTTTGCAAATTTTCAAATCTCAGTTGATCTTTTCATTCTCTGTGAAATCATTTGGCTCTCTTTTGTGATTTTTGGAGAGAGACAGAGACATAGAGAGACAGACAGAGACAGAGAGACAGACAGACAGAGAGACAGAGAGAAAGGCAGAGACAGAGAGACACAGAGAGACAGAAAGAGAGACACAGAGAGACAGAGAGAGAGGCAGAGAGATATTCACAGAGCTATAACCAGGATGGGGTGACTGGGAGTATGTCCCATGGAATAATCAGGGAGGAGAAAAGCTTATTCCTCATACTAGTCCTATATTTCCCCAATAGTTCCCTACCAATGCTGCACCACATCTCTCTTGTGCCCTCATCCCATGGATCCCTTCACTATGGAACCATATTGCAGGACCTTCTTTCTTTCTCACCTACTACCTTGTATTCCCCTTCTGTTTCCCCATGTTGTTGGGGGCCTGGAGGCAATCAATCATATTTTAGAGAGCTTGCTGAATTCTCCATGAGATATACACCCCACCCCAACCCTCAATACAACTCTCCCTGACTGAGATGAAGAGGGTTCAAGGACAGTTAACTATGGAGCCTGGGTGTTCGCCAGTTTCTTGGAGGAAAGGCCATGCCATCACCAATTATGACTGCAATTAAGGCAGACTTTAATATTGGTGCCATCCCCCCACCTCACCCCCAACTCCATGGCAAATGAATTTACCCCAAAGGCAAAAATTCCTAGTTACAGCCCTGGATTCCCATTCTTCTCAGGCCAATAATCCTGTCGAATTTTAGTGCATGGGTCCCATCATTCATTTCTCCAAATGCTCTGAAATTCATTTCCACCATCTAGAATATGTATCAGACTGACTACACCTGGACTTCTTTTCTTTTTTCCTATTATGAACTCCTAAGATGAAGTTTTTACTGTCTCCCAGAGTAGCAGTAGAGAACAAACAGATGAACCTAGGTTTTACAATGCCAAATCCAGGATTCTTTCTCTATTTGAAGTCTCAAGGTCCAGTCTGTAGACTGTGCCCTTCTGTTACTGTATGACCATGAGCACACAGTCATTTAAGCTTGCTAGTTCTTAATTTCCTTCTCTGTACATTGAAGGGGGTAAAATTTATGATCTTGGTGGTCCATTTCCTAGCTCTCAAATCAAAGTCTCCAAGTAGACGAGAAGAAAGAGTTTTGGCCTTATTGCGTTGTGGTCTATGGTTTGGCCACTGTGAAGGCAAGGCCCAGGCCTGGTTTGGTTTCAATTACACTCAGAGTTTTTTCCAAGGGCTTTAATCACAGCCTTGTTCTTAATAGGCTCTTTTAGGAAGGCCAATAAGTAATCAGAAGCCTCTGCTAATCAGGGCCCCAGACTTTAAACCAGTCTCAAAAATCTAGTTAAGATATGATATCCATGAAACAGGGAGGGAAAAAAAAATAGGGAAAACGGGAAAGATGAATAATCCTCTGAAGCAGGACTGATGATAAAAGCTACAGGAAAGAGTAGGTGACAATAATTAGCTTGTGGTTTTAAATTAGGAGGTCTCTGGGGCCAGATGTTGCTTGTCAGGGAGCAAGGCCCCCTCCTGAGAAATGTAATGAAACTGAGAGCTTGGGGGAGGGGGGACAAGGAAACTAAGAGATGGGGAGGAGGATAAGGGCCTGGGAAGAGGGAAGAGAAGAAAAATCCTCTCTGGGTCAGAGCTGTCATTTTATTTATTACAAAGCTCTTGCCTTTTGCCTGAAGCACCCTGTGACTGGGCCCAAGGAAGCAAGGAGGAGGTTAGAGTTTAGGAAAGACTCAGGCATTTGTATTCAATCACCATCTGGTCAGCAGAGCATGTCTGCTTCTAATTAACATAAGGAGGACATCTTCCACCTCCCACAGCCTGGATCTCCTCCTCCCCCAAGACATGGGCCTAGTGCGCGCATGCACACTCGAGCACACATGAGCACACACGCGTGCGCGCACACACACACACACACACACACACACTCCTCCACATACACAACACACACACCCCTCCACATACGCAACACACATACACACACACACACACACACACCCCTCCACATACGCAACACACACACACATCTACACACACACAGAGTGATCTGTGCTCTAGGTTCATTGCCATGTAGACAGAAATAAAGGCAGAGAAAAATTCATCTCTTTTTTATTCTGTCTCCTCCCTCTCCCCCACACCAGTACACATTTAGAATCAGAGATCCCTAGATTATCAGTTCCTGAGAGGCCAGCTAATCCAAACCCCTCATTGTAGACAGAAGGGACCTGAGGCCTAGAGAGTGAAAGTGATTTGCCCAGTGTCAGATAGAGAGAAAATGAGAAGTTTTTGGAGACTGAAACTAGGCATCTTCTGACTTCTGGAGAACTAGTCTTGAACCCTTGCCAAACACACTGAAGAGCTTGAAACCCCTGAGGGGACCAGACCAAGAGTAGGGATTTTAGGTTCCAAACCTTACCCGCATCAACCATATACATACACATGCATTTAGGACATGGAATTCAGGGTCCTAACTTCTGGCTTCAATCCCAATTTACCAACTAAGTAACCTTAAGGAAGTCATTCCCTCTAAGCCTCAGTTTTCTTCTCTGTAAAATGGGGAGAGTAGACTAGATAATTTTTAAGCACTCCCTCCAAATCTTCAAGATGCTTTGTCTTTGGTGACACAAAATACTCTCACTGAAAAAAAAAAAGAAAAAGAATAAAACAGGAATAAACTCAAAGCCTCAGTTCCTTTGCTTTCATCAGGTAAACTAAACTCTATTTTGAACATGGGGGAGACACAATTCCCACCAGGTAGCTACCGTACATACTATTTGCTTTCCAAGCTATATTCAGTGCAGGACATGATGTCTCTCCCGCTGAATAAGGATGGTTCATCTTTACACACAGGGAAAAGTACTTTTCTTAACATGCTGAAACCAGAGAGAAGTGTAATTTGACAGAATGTGGTATTTATGCGTGAGCTACAAATGTACGAAATGTGATGAAAACAGAAATAGAAATGTTAGAAAGCGATGTCATTCAAAATTATTTTAAACTGCTTAAAAAGCCTATTATCAGAATGGATTTTTTTCCCTTTCCCCAGCATCAATTGCCTTTCACTAGGTCATACCCCAAAATTGTTTCTGACTTTTCTCTGAGCTGGAAATTGATTGAAATGGATGCTTTAAAAATGATAACACTGGTGAGGCCTCACAGCTGTGTAGCCCCTGTGAGGAAAAGGTTGGTGCTAGGAGAAAAGCAATACATCTTTAGTGAAAGGACCTTGGCCTGGGAATGAGGACAATTAGGTTCAAGTCCAGGCTCTACAATTTGTTAGTCCTGTCACCCAGGAGGTAGTCACCTGTGGTTCCATCCCTTATCATGTATCTGACCTTGAACAGTCATATTGCATTGTAAAGTAAGACATTCTAGGACAAGCAAGGAATGGAGCTATTGTATTATGCCCTGACCAGAACAGACTTAGACTATTGAATTCAGTGCTGGAAGACACATTTTAGGGAGGAAAGCTATTGAAGTTGAACTACCATCCAAAGGAGGATGGTGAAAGTCCAAATGAGAAAAAGTGAAAGAAACTTGGGATGTTTGCTCTGAAGGAAAGAGGGCTTACAGTTATAATTTTGGTAGATTTGTTCAAATATTTGGAGGACTTTCAGGTTTTAGATGTTTTGATGTCACAGGGCCACTGATGTCTTATAGTGGCATCTTAGCTTTTCTCCTGCCAAGGCCGCTTCTCACTGTTTTCCATTGGGTACATATAATATAAGACTGGCAACTTCCAGGAACTGTCTAACTGGACATTTGTGGTTAGAGCTTCTGCTACTTCTAGATCCTTGCATTAGTTGAGATCTACCCTTGGAGGGTAGGCTTTGCCATGCTCTTTTAGGCCAGTGTAAACCTAGTAAACAGTAACTAGGTGACACAATGAATAGAGACCCAGGTCAGGAATCAGGAAGATTTAACTTCTTAAATTCAAATCTGGTCTCAGATACTTACTAGCTATGTGACCCTGGGCAAGTCATTTAACTCTACCTTAGTTCCTCATGTGAAAAAAATGAACTAGAGAAGGAAATGGCAAACCATTCCAGTATCTTTGCTAAGAAAACCCAAATGGGGTTATGGATAATCATATAGGACTGAACGACAACCACTCTAGCAAAAATCCCTTCCCTGTCCAGAAAATAAAGAGGTGGGATCCTATTCTTCAGATTCAAATACTTTTGCTCAAGTACCAAGCTCTTGGGTTTTCTCGGGCAGGTTCCATCAAGTTTACTGGCCCAATAGTCTTCATACCTATTGATGGTATTCTCTGCAGGCTGGATTAAATATGGTTATCATCTTTGTAATGACTAGCTGCCCAATGACTTTAATAAAACTCTGAGGTTTTATTTCTTCACTGCAATCCCAGGTAGCTTTCTCTTGTATATCGGTGGTAGGGGGAAGCCTGAGATTAAGATCTATGCCTGAGGATGAAGTCATCATCACTCTTACCAATTTAGCTATGTTCTTGGACTTGTATGCATAGATATGTATTGAAAGCCTATGTGTATATATATATATAAAAGTTCATTTCTCCTGATGGGATGGACTTGTTTTATCCCAGAGAGCAGAGCTAGGAGCAAAGGGCAGAAGTTATGGGGAAGAGATGTCTACTCTAAGTTATGGGGAAGAGATGTCTACTCTAATATATTGAAGCTGCTGTGTGGTTCAATGGATAGAACACTGGGCCTAGAGTCAGTAAGAGTCAAATTAGAATCTGGCCTCAGGCACCAGTTGTGCAACCCTGGGTAAATCACTTTACCTCTGTTTGCCTTAATACCCTGGAGAAGGAATGGCAAAGCCTTCCAGTATCTTTGCCAAGAAAACCCCTTTGGCAGTATTGGTATGCTATGGTCCATGGCAGTCATGAAGAGTTGGACACAACTGAGCAATAATTATAATATGAAGAAAATTCTTCCTAAGGTAAGGTTATGGATGAGTATTTGTATGTATTAATTTGCATGTTGTCTCCCCTTTGAGAATCAAGCTGCTTGAGGGCAGGAATTTCCTTTTGCCTCTTTTCAAATCCTTAGTGCTTAGCATAGTACCTAGCACATGGTAGGTACTTAATAGAACTTATTAATTAGTTCCTTATACAGAATCAACCTTTTGTTGTAGTCTGTTCTCCCCATTAGGTTTTCCAACACAGGTCAGATGACCAATTATCTAGTATTCCTGGAGGGGATTCTGTTTCAGGTATATGTTGGAAAATATAGTCTCTGAATCCCATTCTAAGTTGGAATTTGATTTGATTTGAAATTTAGGGGCAGAAGAGGTTTAATAACTTGCCCCAGGCATCAGAGTGTCAGTGAAAGAGTTCAAACTTGAACCCAGGCGTCATGATGCCAAAGTGTCTGTATACTTCTCACAGGGGCATCATCAGCTTTAGGGCTGGGCCTGATGTCCAAATTGAGAGCTTTACTATCTGGATGTGATTAGGTGTAGGCTCTGGGAGCCCCCTTTAGCTCTCCTGGAATCTTCTCAAGGGAAGGCATTTGCCTAACGTTATGGGCCTTAAGTTGTGTCTCTGCCCAAGTCTTTAGCCCTCCGTTGTTCCAGTAGTTTCCCACCCTTAAACTGGCTTGGCCCACCATTGTCTATGGTCCCCAGGTAGCCTCCAGCAACTTCCCACCCTTGATCACTCATTACTGAAGTCTGACCTCATCTGACTCCTTCTGAAGACCCTCCCCAAACTCCTCCTCTAGACCACCCCTAGATTCCTCTCACAACCTTTCTGTATATAGAATCCCATCTTCCCTCCAGATGTATGAGAGCGCCACAGAACGCCCTAGCACAGACTTACTCTGTGAAAGTGCCATAGAATGACCTAGCATAGACTGGCTCCTTAAGAGTCTACTCCATATGGCAAACTTTTAATGAACTTTCAATAAACTTTTCTTTGCCTGAGAATACTTGAGTGGAATTCTTTCCCCAGAACCTGGCATATTGGTATTTTGGGGTCTCAGGGAACCTTAACCATCTTTGTGGGTTAACCTCTTCAGATGCACCATCCATTCAAAACTTCATTTCCCAAACATTCAGAAAGGGTGGCATCCCATGCTATTCTCATTTAGCCCTAGGACTCAGTGAAGCTCCAAAATGACCCTGGCAGAGCAGCAGTGACAGTAACTGACATTGCCAGAGCATCAGAGAGGCAAATGCCCCACTGGCCTACAAACCAGCAAGGCCTGGAGTCGTCTTGCTTTTGACAGGTGACTGAAGGCAAATCACTGAATCTCTCAGTGACCCCAAGAACCCCTCAAAAGCAATACATTGCAGAGAAGGTGCCAACCTGCCCTATTTGGCAAGGTCTCTCTACCAGGGGTGCTCTATGGCAGTGACATCACCCTTCCAGCCCCCATCCCTAAATAGAGATTAAAGATCTGGCAAAATACTTTACAGATATTTGTTATTCTCCCAGGTGTGTCATACTTTTTGTGACCCTATTTAGGATTTTTTTTTGACGAAGGACTTGAAGCGGTTTGCCACATCTTTCTTCAACTCGTTTGACAGGAGGCAAAAGTGTTAAGTGATTTACCCACGGTCACCCAGCTAATAATTATGTGAGGTCAGATTTGAACTTAAGGAAATCTTCCTGATTTCGTTTCCAGTACTCTATCCATAGCACTAGAAGGATGCTTCATACTTTAGCTCAGGTAATCCTTACAATAAATGCTTCCAATAACAGAGGACCTTACTTCCTGCTCCATAATTCAACAGAGATTCTAAAATAGACCATTCCACGTTTTAATATGTCTTTTGAAGCATCTCTTTGTAAGGAGTCCCAGTACCTCCCAGTTCCAATAGTATTTATTAAGGCTCAAAAAGTACTTCCTTCACTCTGTCTCACTGAGATTGAGATGTGTGAAATTACACTTTTCATCATTGTACAGATGAGATAATTGCAGATCAGAGAAGAGAAATCACCTGCCTGAGATTCGAAAGCTAGAATCAGAGCTGGGACATGAGGGCAGGGCTTCCTTCTTCTACATGTTCTGTATGCTTGGTTCCAATGCACATCAGAGGAGGGTGAGGGGAAAACAAGGTAATCTCTGCATAGAAGTGTTTCTGTTCAAGACAGTACCTAGCCCAGTGCTGAACACATAACAGATACTTTACTCAATAAATACTTAGACAGTGGTTCTCTCCATTCACATTTCTGATTTCATCATATATTGAAAACGATAGAAAAATAATGCTGAAATATTGTAATGAAGGAACTTAGCCACAGAGATATATGGATATGAAGAGGCACTCTAGGCAGAGGTGGCGGCCCACGGCTGTGGCCCTCACTAGAGATTTCAGATTTTTCCAATATATTAGCTTGTTTTGCTGAACTAATTTTCTGTTAGTCTTTTTAAATATACTTTAACAATTATTATAAATAGTTTCATGTAGGAGATGTGGTAAAGGACACAAAATGATGAAAATTAAAAGATATAAAATTTTTGTTTAAAATACTAATCTATTGTGGGGCGGCTGGGTGGCACAGTGAACAGAGCACTGACCCTGGAGTCAGGAGGACCTGAGCTCAAATCCGGCCTCCGATACTTAACACATGTGCCGCGCACACACACACACACACACACACACACACACACACATACACACACACTAACCATGTGACTTTGGGCAAGTCACTTAACTCCAATTGCCCTAAAAAAAAATACTAATTTATATACTAGTCTAAAAAAAATAAAACTAGACTTAAAATGAGGAGGCCTAATATTGAGTCTTATACTTACTACTTTTGTGGCTAGGACATAGTCACTTTATTTCCTTGTATTCAGTGATCTGATCTGCAGAATAGGGATAATATTTATACTGTCCACCTCATAAGATTGTTATAAGCAAAATGCTTTGCAAACCTTAACAGGTAAATAGAAATGAAGGGTTTTGTTTGTTTTGTTTTTATTATAAACTGATACTTAAGAAAAATGTTACAACTGAATGATACATATTAACAGCTGGATATGATGCTATTCAAACTTTAGACCAGAGAGACGTAAGAGAAGCCACTAAATGACTTCCTTGGCTAGTCATGGGACTCTGCTGAGACCTGGGTTGCCCCTTTGGGCAAGGATCTCAGGAAAAGCAAATTGCTATTTGACTGTCTGGTAAGCCACCTTCATGCCCAACCTCCAACTCTGTTTGCATCTGGCCACCTGTGACAAATGAACCGAAAATAGTCAGGCTGAGTTTTTCCTAAAATATTTCAATGAGATCTATTTCATTTGGAAACAGTCAAATTTTGAGACATCTGCTTGAATGTCTTGGAGTTGTATGATTTATAAAAGCATAGAATGCGGGACAGGAAAGGGCCTTAAGAACACAGATCTCTCTGAGAACTGAGAAGGCCCTTGTAATATAGAATGAAAGTGTTAGAACAAAGAACCTAGTATTTTATTACTAGAAGTAATTATAGAACATAATACACAGAATACTAGAGCAGTATTGAGTCTCAGGTGTATAGACTCTCACAGCTTGAAAGGGACCTTAAAATACAGAGCAGAGATTGTTCAGTCTAGAAGGGAACCAAGAATACATAGTAGAATGTTAAATGTTTCATGGGGGTAGTAGAAAGAGTGCTAGATTTGGAGAATCAGATTGAATCCCCCCTCAGAAAGTTACTAGCTGTGTGATCATGAGCAAATCACTTAACTTCTCAGGCTCTAAGTTTTCGTGTATATAAAATGAGTGTGAGAAATACTTTTGCCGCCTCTCTCATAGGATGGTTGTGAAGAAAACACTTTCACAAGTCTTAAAGTGAAAATTCCTCTATGTCTTTCTCTGTCTCTCTGTGTCACTCTCTCTCTCTCTCTCTCTCTCTCTCTCTCTCTCTCTCTCTCTCCTCTTCTCTCTGTATCTGTCTCTATCTGTCTGTTTCCCTCTGTCTCTGTCTGTCTACCTCTCTTTATCTGTCTCATTTCCACCTCTCTTTGTATCTGTCTCTGTCTCTACCTCTCCCTGTCTGTCTTTCTCTCATTCCTCCCCTTTCTTTCTCTCTTATCATCTATCTATAAATCAGATCATCTGTTATCTAGCATCTATATATCATTTTTCTATCTGCCCTTCTGTCCACACATGTGAATGCATACAAAGCATGCACACACACATATGTGTTTTTATGTTTTAGAGTATTAAAGGCGAAATAAGAATTGAAATGGGAAAATAGGACATTATTTTTTAGAACTGGAGAAGAGCTTAGAACATGGAATATTAGAACATAGACCAGAGAAAGAGCATCTACTCAAATGGGCCCTAACCTTTTTGAGGATGAAGATCTCTTTTTAACATTGAAATATGTTGCAAACCCTCATATGATCAAAATTGTTGAGAAAATGAATAGTGGCTTAAAATGTGGCACTTTTTTATAGTAGTCCTTTAAAATGACTTTATATTTCATTAGTCACAACAGTGACTACATGTTTTTGAAAATCCTGCCAAATATATGTGTGAGATTTAGTCAGTCAACAGAAATATGTTTGTTGATTTAGAGATTTGAATGCTCCTTTCCAAAATTCCATTGTTGACCCTGGTGCCAAGATCCATGGATTAGGAACCAGTGATGTAAACTAAATATCTCATTTTACAAATAAGGCAACTGAGGCTTCAAGATGGCAAAGAACTTGCCCACAGTTACATCTTTTTCACAGCAGAATGGATATAATGGATATAAAATCCCTGGCCACTAAACTTCAAATCTAATTCTCTTTACTCTGAACCATAGTGCCTCTGATAACCCAACCCCTTTACCTGAAAACTAGTCCACTCTTGAAAGAGGAGATAAAGTAGGGACAGTAGACTTCTGGTCTCATGGTATTTGGAGCTTGAAGGAACTTTGACAGTCACCCAACGCCAGCACCATTATTGAGTTTGAGTTATTTAGTCATTTCAATTTTACAGATAAGAATATTGAGATTTAGGATGGTTAAGATTAAGTGAATTCTCTATGGTATCGTTGTACTCTAAAATGCTATTAGTGTGGGATGTAAAACTATAAGAGAGGAACATCAACCCACCATCTCCACCACCACCATCTCCACCACCATGACCACTGCTGCCAGAGCCACCAAATTTTGTTTCTTTTTCCCATATGTGCAGCAAGTGGGATATCCTTCATTCTCATTTCTTGTCTTACTGATTTTTGAAGTGGGTAGTGTCTTTAGTTGGAGAGAGTTCCTATTGGCTGCTAAAAAGACATGAACTCCAAACCATCAGAATATCAACGATGCCACCACATCTCTTCTCTGCAGTCAGATCCTTTAATTTCCCAGTCTCCCCCCTGGCCTCTCTTCAATGTGGAGTGTCTTCGAGATAATAGAAACCATCTGTGAGGCAGCTGGCTCTCCAAGTCTACCCTGCTCCATGGTTTTGTAGAGTCCTTCCATGTTCAGCCTTGAGCACTATAATAGGGGTTGGACACTCTGTTCTCTATTAGTGGTACAGAGATCATTGATATGATAAAAAAGAGGAAGCTAATTAATATCCTATTCTTGGATGTGCTGGATTAGACTTGTATAGTAGATAGTGAAGAGCTTCAGCCCAGGTCAGAGTGACAATGACTTCCAAAAATGATACTTCCTCAATAGTCAGTATAAAAATAGCACTGTATTTGATGTCAAGAAACCTGGGTTCAACCTTGTCTCTATTGCTTTCTCCATCTGAAACCTCAAAAAAAAGTCACTTGAACCCTTTAGACCTTCTTTTCTCACCCATAAAATGAAGGAATTTAATTAGATAATTTTAATTACTCCTGGCTTTGAATTTTGACATCTTTCCCCGCTCCCTTCTTTATCCTGGTCAGCCTCTTTTGGACATTCTTTAGCTTATTAGAAACGTTGATTATCCCAGCTCCCACATCTTACTGATGAGAATATTGAGGTATGGACTAAGTGAAGTCTCTGTGGTCTTGTTGAGCTGCCAGAGTATTTAAATCTGGGATGTAAAACTCAAAGAGAAAGACAGCAACCCATCACTATCCAATTTTGTCACCTTTTTCCATGTGTGCAACAAGTAGGATTTGTTTTCCTTTCCTTACTTATTAGTTTGCATTTCCTAGAAGGCATCATCAAAAACTAAACAGAGCATTCAAGAGGGCGTATGGTACTACGTTTTTTAAATAATGATCATTATTTATTCTAACCAGAGCTCATATTTACATATTGCTTTATGATTTACAAATCACTTCCTTCCCAAATTGTCTGTGTTGTTTTCTCCCATCAGGATGGGATGGTCCTTTAGACCCTTACTAAAGGATGTAAGGTCCTTTAGAGCAAAAACTGTCTTTCTTTCTGATTGTATTAGTACCCCAGTGCTTAGCACATTTCCTGGAACATAATAAGTACTTTACAAATGCTTTTCTACTTGACTTGACTATCTCTATGTTCCCTGTTGTTCAGAGAGTTGGATTCTCTCTATCTGCTTTACTGACTCATTGCTTTCCTCTCAAATTTGCCCTCCTGCAAACAATGACAATAACCACAAAAGGATAGGAGTTTCCCAAAAATACTTGTTCTGGTTGGAGATGAGATGCGGCATCTCAGACATTTTGGTTGCTGGCAGTTCATCTCTCTGTAAGGGCCAATATGAACC
>JAQQSW010011202.1:0-12816 GCA_028646575.1 Pseudocheirus occidentalis
CCCTACATTTGGGGAATGTCTAAACAAGTGTTAGCCAATAATTGTGGGGGAATACTACTCAACTATATTTAAAATGATAAGTAAAATACTTTTAGGGGGGAAATAAAACAAATAAATTTGAAAGTCTTACATGAACTGATACAAAGTAAAATGAGCAGAATCTGGAGAACACAGTAACAGGAATAGTGTATGATGATCAAACATGAATGACTCAACTATTTTCAGCAATAACATGATTAAAGAAAATTCCAAAAGACTCATGAAGAAAAATATTATCCACTTCCAGGGAAAGAGTTCAGTTGAAATGAAAGGCTGAAGAGTAATTTTTAAAAATTCTATTTTTTTAAAGTATATTTTCTTTCATAACTTGATTTACATGGAAATATGATTTACATAACTACATGAATGACCAAAACAAATCCCTTGTCATATTTATTGATGGGGAGGTAAAGGAGAGAGCTAATTTAGAATTCATAATTTAAAAAATGAATATTAGTAATTTTACATGTAACAGAACAAAATATATTTAAAGTGATATAATAGTAAGTTCACGAAATATGTGTGAAATAATGTGTTAATTTTTGCATTAGTGTTTCTACTGTTGAGTGGTAGAGTAATATAGCTTACATTTTTTCAATCTCAGATTTCTCAACTTCATAAAACACAACTCATCACCTTTTTAACATTTATATTCTGGCTTTGTTACTCTGTTTGTAAATCATGGAGGTCCAGGGGGAATTTCAGTTTCAATTAACACAAAGAGTAAAAGCAAAACATATTTCTGGTATAATTAAGTAACACCATGTTACCTAAGAAATATTCCTTTGAAAAATGACAAAGAAAAATTCACTGAATTTTAGAAAAAGAAAAAAATAGCTAGTGCATTGATTATACCTTCATTGAAACCTCCATGGAAATACATGGACAATTAATCTGTCAATATATTTATGTATCTGATAATTAAATAACATTGTACTAGGAAAAAGTCACACAAAAATGAAACAATCTTGGTCATGAAAGATCGACTACAAAGGTGCCTGAGATTGTTTTTTTTTTGGAGGGGGGGAGAAGTCGCATTCTGTTACCATCACTCATCAAATCTTATATTACGCCAAAAGTATGAAACATTTAGTACCAAAATTCCAGGTTGTTATTTTCTTTTCCTTAATTAGCTGTATTTAAATTTTGGACTGCCCGACAGGATTGGATGCATATGGTGGTTTAATACCACTGATAATATTTTAATTTTATTTTTATCCCTGTCAAAATAATATTATTAATGAATTCATGACTATCTTTTCATGTGTCTAGAACCTTTTCTTTCTTTTCTTCCTGTGCTACTAATGTTCCAGCTGATGTTAAATAATATGTAGTGCAAAATATTTGATTTTATATCTACACTATGCATATACAAGAGAATATCTGAGAAGGACTTAACCAACAGTCAAAGGAGTTACCCATCACTCTCAGCTACTGATCCCAGGAATTTCTTTGCCTGCCACCTTCTTCTCTTCTATCGTTTACCTAGAGACAAACTAAGAACCTCTACTCTCCCTTCACCAATCCAGACGTTCAAGATTACCTTTCCTCAGTGCCAATTAAGGAAATGGTCAGTGGTGGCAGAACTGGTGTTAAGAATAATATGAGAAAGGAGGACAGCATTAACATTTTCTTAACCTCTTTTACCCACTAAGTCTATTTAAACTCTGTTTTTACTTTTATTCACATATTCTCTTTATCTTATGCCATTATATCCCCTTTCTCATCATTCTTGGCAGTCCTATTGAGCTAGGATAAAGAAATGTCCAGGAAAGAGATTGAGTATAACTGGTCTTCTGAAATGTAGATAAAACTAAAGGATTTCCATCTCTTTCAAACTTCTCTAAGGAAATCAGATGCAAAATCCTAAAAGAAACAATTTTGAGGTCTATGAATGTTTGCCTTCTCGCACCAAAAAGTGTCAAAAGTGTCAAGTGACATACCAAAAGCCAAACAAACATCATCCACAATAACAACACTTTTTATAACAATAAACAAGTAAACAAGTATGATTGAAGGTGAATTTAAGGCACAGAGAAGAATGGTATTAAAGTGACAGCTCATTAATCATTTAAACTATTATAGCATGAAAAATGAATAAATGGGGAATGAACATGATTTTATGAAATTTAATGCATTTGTAAGCTAGTATTTTTACATATGACTTCTTTCTCAGTCATTATATGCCTTTAAATTATTTATTGAATTATTATACCTTATACAGTGATATGGATGAAGATGAATTATTTAAAAGCAGGTCTACTGGCTTCAAGACTTCCTTTCCTTTGTATGTTGTTATTAGTCTCACTGTTGATGAGAGAGGTATTTAGTGACTACAAATCTCAGCAGGTTATATTTCTTCAAAGGTGAAAACCAAGCGGGCCTGTCATTTATTTAAAAAAAATACTCTGAAGGTCAAATTGTGACAAATTAAAAGAAAAATAAAACGACTCACCAGAAAAAATATAGCGAGTTGTATGGATTTCAGCTTTAATCAAATTCTAAATGACTTAGCGAACTAATTCAGAGAACTGCTTATTCTATTCCTTTTGAATCTCCATTTGTATGAAGAGACCAATGTTAGCAATGCTTTTATATTTGTTTTTCAAAACAGAATTATCAATTATTGATCCATTGACTTTTAAAGGATTAGATTTTTTTCATTTTCTTAAGTTTGCACTTGAATGCTTTTCTATAAATAAAACAGTACAAGATATATACAGCTTAAATCATTACATGCTTGATCTTTGATCCTTGCCCTGTTTTCTTTCATCATTCAAAAGTTAAGATGACTAATGAGATATCATTATATTTTTCTGCCTTAGAATTCACATATGGATGTACACACATACACATCCATATATGCATTTGTGTATGTATACATGTATATGTGTGTGTGTGTGTGTGTGTGTGTGTGTGTATACACACATATCCACCACATATATCCAATACATATAGACAGGAGATTTCTGAGTTTTATATAAAACAACACTCACATTAACAAACCAAATAAGTCAAGGAGTGATTCTCCTTATTAAAATGTCTTTACAGAGGATTACTTTAATTTGCTCAGCAGGCCAGCAAAGGGGGGGCACTTTGTTGATAGACAATTAAAGACATTAATGGGTTCTTTGTAAATCACCAAGAAAGCCTGACAGCTGTTAGGGATTAAAGCTAGTGAGTTTTTAAAAATACTTTTCTAGATATCTTACTAAGGCTTATCACTGAGATTAAAAAGAAATCATTTTAGTATGATTTTGTGTTACATTTATCATCTTAAGCAAAACATGAAAGTCAACCCCCACTTTCAGTTTTATTGGCAAAGAATTATGGTATCATGTCAGTATGAGATTAAAGAACTACATAAAGAAAAAAAATAAATCTATGTTATGAGTAGTTTTTTTCTGCTTTTTTCTCCTTTTTTTGGTATAAAGTATGTCTAGTTAATAGAAATTCTCTTCAATTCTCATGACTTAAAAAGGAAATTAAAAGCATTGGAATTGAAATCCAACTTGGAGGGAAAATTTGACAATGCTTCAGTGTGGTATGCAAATGATATCATATCAGAAAAGGCTGTGCCAAAGAGTTATAAGCACTTATAGATAAAAAGAGGAATATATACATAAGCAGATATGTGCATTCTCCATGAATAGCAATTGAAGTAACAAGAAAGCTTGGTATATTGGTACATAACCAGCAACATATTTTCACTAGACTTGATAGCAAAGGCAAAAATCAGTTTGGGCCTAAATAGCAGTAACACAAAACATTAATCATTTTTTTAAATACTACTTTTTTTTTACCATGAGTTTTGGTTGTTTGTCCTTTGTTCTTAATGAGGGTCCTGACAGGAGGGAGATGATGCCCTGATGTTAAAGTGAGGGAGGACAGCACAAAGTCTCACTTTCTGTTCTAGAACTGTCAAGATCTAGTGGAAAGGTATAGATCAGGAGGACTGGCAATAGCCCAGGATGAGATAGGAGTCGTCAGCCTTTTTTTTTAGTTGTTTTCCTTTTCTTCTTCTTCTTTTCCTTCAGTCTTCTTTAATTAATTAAGTTATTTTTAGTTTTCAACATTCATTTAAACAAGATTTTGAGTTAAAATTTTCTCCCCACATTTCCCTACCCACACCAATATAGTGAGCCTACTGAATACAGCATGACCCTATCTGTTATCTCTTATATATTCTCCTACTGCCCCCTATATTTCTAGTAGAGCAAGATGGATTTCTATAGCAGAGTGCCTACATATCATATTTCCTACTTGCATGAAAAACAAACCATTTTCAAAAATTGTTTTTAAAACTTTGATTTCCAGAATCTTTCTTCCCTCTTCATGATCCCCCACTGGGAAGGCAAGGAATTCAATACAGGTTATATAAGGGTAGTTACGCAAAACATTTCCACAGTAGTTATATAGTGAAAGACTACATTTCCCTCCATCCTGTCCTGACTCCTACTTATTCTGTTTTCTACTTTGACCCTATCCCTTTTAAAAACTATTTGCTTCTAACTATCCTCTCCCCCAATCTGTCCTCCCTCTTTCCCACTACTTTCTTGTAGGGTAAAATATCCAATTGTGTCTATTTTTATTCCCTTCAAAAGCCAAATGCAATGAAGGTAAGGTTGACCCATTCCTTTCCACCTCCCTGTTATACTCCTCCATTGTAACAGTTTTCTTTTGTCTCTTTTATATGAGTTAATTTACCCTATTCTATTTCTTCCTTTGCCCTTCTCCCAATATATTCCTCTTTCACCTCTTAATTTTATTTTTTAGATATATTCATATTCAACTCATCCTGTTCCTCTATTTGTGTATACATGCACCCACATATATTCACATACTCACATATATATTTATATGCAGATATACCCTCCTATATATACATATATAATCTCTTCAACTATCCTCATACTGAAAAAAGTCTCATGAGTTACAATGATCACTTTTCCATTTAGGAATGTAAGTATTTCAACTTTAATAAGTTCCTTAAGTTTTTTATGATTTCTTTCTCCCATTTACCTTCTCATGCTTCTCTTGCTTCTTGTAGTTGAAAGTATTTTTTTCTTTATTTCTGTTTTTTTCATCAAGAATACTTAAAAGTCTTCTGTTACATTGAATTACCATATTTTCCCCTGAAGCATTACACTCAGTTTTGATGGGTAGGTGATTATTGGTTTTAATGTTTTTTTATTTTTTTTCTTGACTCTTTAGTGCTCCAAAACATCATATTTCAAGCCCTTTGATCCCTTAACATAGGAGCAGCTAGATCTTGTGTTATCCTCATTGTTTTTTCCACAAAACTCAAATTGTTTCTTCCAGACAGTTTGTAATATTTTCTCCTTGACCTAGGAACTCCAGAGTTTGGATATGATATTCCTATGAATTTTCTTTTTGGAAATTTTTTTCAAGAGTCAAGCAGTGAAATCTTTTAATTTCTGCTTTGCCTTCTGGTTCTTCTCTCACCCAGTTCCAACAGAATTCCTTACTGACCTTTTGTATTCTGTTTGGTGTTTATGGGTTGAGAAGTCTGGAAACCACCACAACTACTCTTCTGAAGTCTGCTCCAAATGGTCTGTGCTGCTGCTGAGGGCCACCCCAGTCTGGGTCAGGGTGGCTCATGTGGGACTGTGCTTGGCTTCCAGCCTGGTGCAATAGACTCTCCCTGCCTGCTTCCAGGCTGTTGTCTAAGGGAGATTTGTTTCTCCCTATCACTGTGTGTTCTGTAGCTCTAAAATTTGTTCAGAGACATTTTTAGAGGTATTGGAGGTGATTGAAGTGGGTAGAGAAGCAAGTTCCTGCTTTTACTCTACCACCTTGGCTCTGCCCTCAACCTTGGCCTTTTTAAGCTAAAGCATTTAATGGGTCTCAGTTTGATTGAGGAAATGCCTCACTCAGTGATTAAGACAAGGCAAGAAATATGGCAGAGAATTGCCTCTTTTACCTAGTCAAAACAATTTGGGGAAAGAATAACCTTAGGATTTCTGATTAAAACAGGAACAATTGCTCTTTACGTTTATTCTGATTCAACAAGGATTCAAGCAATGAACAAGTGGGGCTTCACTTGGGAGTTATTGTTAGCCAATCAATGAAGTTTTTATACTTCTTTTTCATGCATATCCGTGAATGGCAACATGCAACTACTTACCTGTGCGCATAATGCTCTATTCAGTTTCATTGACATCACTTGAAATGTAGATTTTTATCAGATCACTATGCCTAGGACAAGATAGGAGGCATAGTTAGTAGAGCTCTGGGTTTGGAGTCAAGAAAATTTAGTTTCAGTTCTGGCCTCATACATTTATTATGTCTATAATTGTGCATGTTTCCTCATATATAAAATACACATAATCATAGCTCCTATCTTCCACAGTTTTTTGTAAAATTAAAATGAAATAACAAATATACAATGCCTAATACAGATCCAGACAAATAGCAATCACTATATAATTTGAAGTTATTTTTATTCCATAGTTTTAATCATATACCATTATAAGGAAAATATTGGTTTGTATGAGATTGTTCTGGTCCCCTTGTGTTGACAAGCATCACAAATACTTAGGATCTTTAAGTGTCTACCCATTATGACAAATCTTTAAAATAAACTTTGCTTTATTTTTGCTGAGATAAGACTTGAGTTGAATTCATTCTGCTGGACCCAGCATGTTGGTATTTGGGGATGTTGAGCACCTCTAAGTTAGAAAGCTCAACACCATACAGAAGAAGAAAACTTTGGAAAACATTACCATATATAAGGACTGTTGTATTTCTTTGGACTTGGTACTCTACATTTTTTCGTGAATCTGGAGAACACTTATTTTTACAGTATATAATTCTCATTTGTGGCTTTGCTTACTACTGATAATCAGGGAATCATTGATCTAACCAACATCTGTGATATTACTGATGAGAAATCTTAATGATCTTAACATATACATGGGAAACTTGATATTATGGTCTTGAATCTTTTTATTAATCAGCAATATGAATGTAAGGTCTTATATTCTCTCAGCTGATTGGAATTTTTGAAGGTATGGTCTGCTATAGAGCATTTTTCTTAAAATATTTCCTTTTTTACTTATATTTTGATTATGCATAATAGCAGTATGAGTGTGTCTGTCATTCTCAGATTTTATAGAGATGAAACAATAGGTATATGATAATATACTCATTTGACCACTGGTAGAATATATGACATATAGCTAACTGGTAGAAGTGTTATAAGGATCTTTATTGTTCCTTCATTCTTCTGACCTTGCATACACACACACACACACACAGACAGAGAGAGACAGAGAGAGAGAGACAGAGAGATAGAGAGAGAGAGACAGAGAGACAGAGAGACAGAGAGAGAGAGAAACAAGATTCTTATCAATAACAGTCATTAATTAGTAGATAAAAATAAAAATATCACAAAAAATAACCAAAAGAACATTTATATGATTGGGAGGGCTAACTTGGTTACACTTAATCACTCTCTCAACCTTAAGTAAAAATTCAAATTTTAAGCAGTATCAATTTCCAAATTGAAGTTTATTGTTTTATATTTAGATTTGGTCTGATGGTTTTTTTGTTTGTTTGAAAAGATATTTGCCTTTGCAATACTTCATGATCTTTTGTGGAAGAACTAAGTTTACTTTTACCTTCAAATTGAAGTTAAATTTTATTCAACCTACACATTGCTCCAATACCATCAGTAACTGAAGTATCAAACTTTCTTGAGAGAGGAAAACTTACAACTTCTAGTTTTATCTTTTATGTTACCTCCAAATAGTCTTTGAATTAGAAATATGTTCAATGTCATTTTTCTTAATCTGCATAAACACCAAGTCACATTGATGTTTTTGTCAGTTTAAAGAAGGGAATAAACTGTAATTTGTCTGCTAGTTAACACTGAAAAAAGAAAGTATGGAATGTAATTATTTTATTTCATTTTCTGTCCCCCTTATCTGATGTGATAAATCAGAATTCTTGGATATTTTAGGCAACTTTGAATATTAATTAAGCCATAAGATTGATTTTATTAGTAGTTCTGATATCATGTTTCACAATCATAATTACTATTCACTCCCCCTATGCCATTGTATTAAGCTGTTGAAAAATACAGAGAAATTTCTGTGAAATTACATCAATGCAAGTGTTCTGCACCTGCATTAAGTTAATTAAAGGATTAGAGTGTAGTGCTGTGCTGGCTTATTTTCAACCCTGCCAAATTGTAATTTTAAAGTATTGGACAAGGTTGCTTATGAACACAAATACCTGTCTCCAGAATGATTTCATCCTAGTAAGATGATTTGGTCATTCACTTGTTATTTTTATTGGGTCAAAACACACATTTCACATTCGGTTAATTAAAGTATAAGACTATGTACAAATTAGTACTTCTTAGTGAGAGGTGTTTGAAAATATTGCTAGCTCAAATTTATCTTTGTAAAAGAAGAAAAGGTCAAAAAATTGGTATAAATTTTGTCCGTTTATCACTCTTCTTCTCACATGGTTTTACAGTCTCTAACTCTAGGGAATGCAGTTTTGAGAGCAATAGGAAAGTGGGACTTACTGCTCTTCAGTGAGTCAAAATTATATAATGCCCTCTAAATATATTTCAGCATGAAAATGATAGATTATCTTGTGATCTTGTTGAAGTGGTCACTCACCACTGTAAATATTATATATTATAGATGTCAATCCATTTCTTTCTGCTTATTCTGCACTAGTCTTTTCCACATCCTCCTTCTGAAGGTAGCCTATTCTCCCTATGTTCAAGTTATACTGTGTTAACTGTCAAAGGAAAAAACATTGCATTTTTCAAAACTAATTTCCAATGTCATATCTTTCCTGATGTTTTATGACATGTATGAATTCATTTTTAGATCATCATTAGCAAAACTTTATCTCTGTCTTGCCAATTTCTTCCCATCTCAGAGAGATATCAAACAGTTTAAATTATTTTCTCCAAGCATCATATTTCATAGTCTGACTTTCAGTTTTGTTACAATTTATAATGAACCCCTTTACAAAATACTCATTTCCCCATATAAATATATTTTAAGTGTCTTTCTTTCCCTCCTTTATTTCACTAAGGCACTGTTCTATAATAGGAAGAGAGGGGTATTGTTGTCAGAGGAAGTGACTCCGAATCCCACCTTTGCTACTTATTACTTAAAGGAATTTTGCAGAGCAATTAACTTCTAGGCTGCAAAATGGGCACAATTGGACAAAGTTGCCAAATACTATTTTAAAATGATCTTGTATAATCCTCTATTGTTAAAAAATGCAATAGCTTGTTGTCAATCTGATATGTATTGCATTAATTTTTCCAGGATCAGTCACCTTGGAAGCCTTTACAGAGAGACAAAGCATTTCAGAGCTTGTATTAGACTGGCATAAGCCTTTAAGAAACTATATCACATCTGAGCTGGTTTATTAAAGCTAATTATCCATATTACCTTATGTTTGCATAGTATTTTAACATTTTTCAAGACACTTTCATTATCCTAGTTCATCCTCCTGGATTGAATTGTTGATTGGTTTAGAAAAATGATACTTTTGGAGTAAAAACATTTGTGCATTTAAATTATTTTTTTCTGTAAACACACATACATATCCATTTCTTAAACAGGCATCCATAAACTTGTTTTTTTTTATTTAAAAAAAATTAAACTAGTCATGTGTCCTTGGGCAAGTCACAACCCCAATTGCCCTTCAAAAAGCAAAATAATAATAATAATAAAAATAATATATATATATTTTTATAATTGTTTCAAAGGTAAAATATCCCCATTTGCTCAAACACTATTCTTTGACTTTTCTTGTTCTTTAAAATTTCTCAAAGTGAACAAAATATGATATGTAGACAAAATATACTTTAACTATCCCACATCATCTGATGATTTGAATTCCAGTCAAAAAATATCAACCACTTTCTATATGAAAATCATTATGGTAAAATTCAGCACACCTGGCATAGTTTACTACCTGTATGGCAATGGGAAAGTTATTTAAACTTCTTAAGTCTTTGTGTCCTGATGTGGAGATAGCCTACATAATGAGGGAAGTCTGTTCCAGCTGCAGATATCTCACCCTATGATCTTTTATACCATGATAAAATAAACACTCGTAGAAGAATAAAAAATCATATAAGGGAAGATGAAATAAATGTAAAGGATACAAATTAAGCAAACTTCAGTGAGAAATTAGAGGAGATAGAAATAACCTTTATTTTATAAGGAAGGAAAAGCTTAAAAAAAGACATTTGAGTTGTGCCTGAAAGAAATTAAGAAATTTGGGGTGTCTTGGTGGAGCAGTGAATAGAGGACAAGCCTTAAATTCAGAAAGACCTGAGTTCAAATCTGGCCTCATACTCTTAACACTTACTAGCCATGTGACCTTAGTCAAGTCAATGATTCCCAATTGCCCTGTCTTCCCCCCCTGTAAAAAAAGAAGAAATGTAAAAATTCAACAAATGGGGATAGCTAAAGAGGTTTTAATTATAGGAGTGGCTACTGGCATGAGCAAATACTTAGAAAGTAGAAAGGAAAGTGAAAATATGGATACCTAGGTGTTCTGCATGCTTGATCAATATAATATACAAAGGGAAGGAAGCAGTGGAGATGTAGGACAGAAAGGTGAGAAAGTATAAGATTATAAAGGGCCTTGAAGGACAAGGTCAGAAATAAAAACTTTTTTTTCAGAACCCAATGGAAAACTATAGAAAGCTTTTGATGAGAGGAATAACACAATCATAAAAGCTAATTTTTATATATGTATAAAGGTGCATATTCATGTGCATGTATGAGTGTGTGTGTGTGTGTGTTCGGAAATAGACGAAAACATGAGTTTAAAAAATACATTGAAGACAAGAAGATAGGGGAAGAGGGTATCAGTATTGTCTGGATGAGAAGAATTAAGGGATTAAACTGGAATGTTCACAGTGGTAGTGGAGAAAAGAAGGCAGATATAAGAGATTCCTTAAGATATATAACAAATTTTTAATGGTAGGAGGGATTAAAAATTTAACAAAGTGGAAGGGTATAGATACCATAGATAAAATATGGGGAAGTATCAGACAGGGACTATTTTAGGAGAGATGACTAAAGATTTAGCTAAATTAATTATGAGATAAACTGTCTAAAGATAGATTCAAGATAGATATTTTTAAAGTAAATAAAATGATGAGGATCAAGATTTGAGTTTTAGACTTATTTGCATAGTGATAATAATTAAATATATGAGAGTAGATGAGATCACCAAATAACATGTTGAAATAGAAGAGACAAGACTAATGTCTTTGATAATAATCAGATGGAGGCGTGGACTCGAGATAAGAAGCTGATATAAGAACAATATTAGTGGTCAGAGAAGTAAGAGGGAAACCATGAAATAAAACATATAACAGAAACCAATAGGAGAAAGAAAAGAAAGGAGAAAGATTGCCATTTCATAGAGAGATTAAGATGTCTGAGCACAGAAGAAATCAAAGTATTTGGTAAGATACTTGATAAGATGATTAGATACTTAATAATTAAGATAGTTAATAAGATATTTGATAAGAAAATCATTGTCAAAACCACTTCAGTTGTATGATTTAAGTAGACTAGATTCCATATGTAATAATTTGAAGAATGAGTGGGTAGTGAAGCAGTAGCATAAAATAGTATGGATAACTTTTTCAATGAGTTCGGCAGTGGAAGGAAAGAAAGATAACACAACTGGGGAAAGGTTTTAGAAATTTTCCTAGTTTTAAAATGGAAATATCTTCATTCGCTTAGAGTCTGGAGAGAAATTTCAGTGAAAAAAGAGAAGCCATAAAAATAGGTAGTAAAATTAGGATGACTGATGAAACAATGTCCAAATGGAAATGGAAGAGGAAAAAATGAAGGTACAAAGGATAGGACAAATATTTTCCCCAAGATTGGAGGAATACAGCAGAAAACAGATACTAAAACAGAGAAGAAAAGAGAAGGAAAGGAGTGCTATGAAGGAAGTCGCATTAGATGGTTTCATTCTTCTCGGTAAAATAGGAGATAAGATCTACTAAGACAAAGGAGAAAGATCACAGATTTAAGAGGGTTGAAAAGGGAATGTTTAGAAAAAGACTTGTGTGAGACTCGGAAATTAACCACCGGTGAAATGGAAAGAGAATGAATTAAAAACCAGAATCGTTCAATGTGTTATTCTCAAGGAAACACACTTGGAGTAGAGAAATTCACATAAAGTAAACGTAAAGGACCAGAGAAGAACCTAGCAGTGAAGTAAAAAATGTGGGATAGCAATTGTGATATCAGACAAAGCAAAAGAAGAAATATCTAATTGGAGAGATGAAGAAGGAAACTGCATCCTGCTAAAAGGTAACAAAGACAATGAAGCAATGTCAATGTCAAATGGAATAGCATCCAAATTATTTTTTAAAATAATTCTTATTTGTTTTCTTGCTCACATCATTCATTTTCATAAGATTTTTGAATTACAAATTTTCTCACTATCTTTTCCCTACCCCAACCCCAAAACAGCACTCCCAGTGTAAAGCCCCTCCCCTGCTCTGCTCTCTAAGTTTCTGGTAGGGCAGGGAGGGTCTCCATGACTCCAGTCGCTGTATATCAGAATTCCTAGTTGCATGTATTGCAAAGCTTTAATTTCTAGATTATTTTGGTTCCTCCCTTGTCACCCACCCCCATTGGAAGGACAAGCAATTTACTACAGGTTGTGCATGTGCAATTACCCAGGAAATCTTCATAGTGGACATATTGTGACAGTGATCATATGTCCCTCCTTCCTATC
>JAQQSW010011203.1:0-12816 GCA_028646575.1 Pseudocheirus occidentalis
CCATGGAGATGTTCTGTGTAATTACACAGGTACAGCCTGTATTGAATTGTTGCTCCTCCAAGTGGGAGTGGGTGACAGGAGAGGAATTGCAAGAATCTAGTATTTAAAGCTATACAATCAAATGCAACTGGGAAATAATACATACAGGGACAGGGGCAGTGAGCCCATCTCTGCCCTGCTAGAAAACTAGAGGGGTGTTGGAGGAGGGCATAAAAGGGAACAGATTGTGGGAGCGGCCTTACAGTGGGATCAATGTTCTAGGCTGGGGGGTAGGGGCAAAAAGGGGAGAAAATTTGTAACTCAAAACCTTGTGGAAATGAATGATGTAACCAAGAAAATAAATTAAAATTAAAAAAAAAATGACCATCAGGATGGCTTCAGGAAAACTTACTCTGTTTTATATTAATTTATGCTAAGGACAATGAACAGAACTTGGGTAATTTTGTGCACAGTTACAGTATTTTTGTAATGATCTTTGTGAAGACTTAGCTCCTCTGATCAAGACAATGAGCAGAAAAAAATCCCAAATTACCCATGAAAAATGCTATTCACGTAAGGAGAAAAAAATAATGAATTTTAAGGATAGCTTAAAGTGTACTTTTTCCACTTTTTTTTCCTTGTTGTATGTGTGTTTATGTGTGTATTTCTGTGTGTGTATGTGTTTTGTTTTGAATCATGGAAAATATGGAAATATATTTTGCATTACTTCACATGTATAATTGATATGCTATTGCTAACTTTTTAGTTACGGTGCTTTATATGAGGTTCTTGGCTGTTTTCCCCAATCCTCAATTATTTTAGCAATTTGAAGAAGCCTACAAACTTCTTCTTAGAATAATTTTGATCATATAAAATAAATTGCATAATATTTCACAAAAAATTACTTATAGTTAAATGCAGTGAACATTTTTAAAAGTCAAGGACTCCAGTTTATAAAACTCATCTAGGATAACTTCTTGATCTACATGCTTACTTGCCTTGTCAAAAAGAAATGAGGTTAGTCTGGCACAGGATCTTTGGACTGAGATGATTTTTGTTCTTTGAGATCTTTGAAATTCTTTCCCCAGATTTTCAATATATGTACATTTGGTAAGAATGTCAGTAATTGTTCAAGGTATCAGTCAAGTTCATTAGTCTATAGGTTTCAGACACCATATTCTTCCACACTCATCCTGGTTTTACTTTCCTTGTACAGATTGCAAATTCATTTTTCACTGCTGTGTGAACAATATTTAGTTAGAAGACCTGAATTTCCATCCCTGCTATGCCACAAATTAGATATTGGATAAAGAATTTTGTTCTTGGATGCTCAATTTTCTGATCTGCAAAACAGAGACAACAATACCTGAACAGATTACTTCAAATGATTGTTGGACATGGTCCTGTCATACCTGTTACTTATCTACCTATCTATCTACCTATCTATCTATCTATCTATCTATCTATCTATCTATCTATCTATCTCTCTCTCTCTCTCTCTCTCTCTCTCTCTCTATCTATCTATCTATCTATCTATCTATCGATCTATCTATCTCTCTATCTATCTATCTAATTATTTATAACTATACCCATCTAAACTATATGCCCAATAGGGTTGTAGTACCCTATTGTTAAGTGGTACTATTATCTCTCTAGATATAACTATGAATATCTATATAGAAAGATAAATACACAAAGATTTAAATTCAAATCATAAAAATAATGATTATATAGATGTAGAAAATATACACAGCTGATAAAAATGTAGATGATATAAATGATAGAAATCATACAGCTATACATTATACAGAATTTGGTGATATTAATTACATAGATCAGTGCTTCTTAAATTATGGGTCAGGACCCCATATGTGGTGACAAAACAATTGGCAAAAATAGAAAGTTTCTGAATGAGCAATGACAAAAAATAATAATTAAAAATCAAATTTGTAATGTATCCTAGGTGTTTTCTGATAGTGCTTGCCTATACTGTACAGAACAACATCACTGCAGTCTTGGTACTGAGCACAAAACATTCATACTTTGCAGTGAACATGCTCTTAGGAAACTCATGCCAACAGAGTCTGTTGAAACACAAAAAGGGGTCCCAAATGGGAAAAACATTAAAAAAAACTTCTGTAGATGATGAAGACATAGTAACAGATGCAGTTTTGGATATAGAAGAAACAAGTTTACTATACACACACACACATATATGTATGTATGTATATATGTATGTATGTGTATATGTATATGTGTGTATACATATATACAGTATATTATATTATATACTATATATGTATATATGATACAGACTTATTCTCTCCTTTGCCACCATATTACATGTCATCCCTCATGCCTGAAATTCTTATCTTCTACATTTTATACTGCTTGAAGAATTCTTTCTAGATCAAGTTTAAATGCCTCATCCTCCATGAAATTTTCTTCCATTTCTGTTTAGCACAGTGTAATGTGTCTTTCCTTCCTCAGATTGTCATAGAGGGCTTTGTCTGATAGCTTTCTTTTTAACAAGCATATTTTGCCTTGTATCATTTTATTTAGCTTCTATTAAGTCCTAGATTTGAATGTGGAAGGAGTCCAAAGATTGTCCAGTTCATATTCCTCATTTTGTGTTTGAGAAAATTTTATATTTGAGAAAATTCAGTATAAAAGAAATGAAATATATTTTTCAAATAAGACAAGCCAGGTTTAAGGTGATATAAATTGTCTGAATGGGGAGAGATCACACTCTTCTGCTGGGAAGATGTTCATTAACTTCACTTTAGGTAAGTGTTCTAGTGGATAGAGCACTGGGCTTGTAATCAGGAAGGTACCAGTTCAAATGTAAATTCAGACACTAGGTATGTGACTCTGGACAAGTCACTTAATCTCTGTTGTACTTAAACAACTGGAAAAAAAATGGCAAGCCATAGTAGTATCTTTTCCAAGGATAGCTCATGAATAACATGGTGCAAGGTGTCACAAATAATAGGACGCAAGCAATAAGACTAAAACCAACAGCAAATTTGGTTTAACATTTTACATGATTGCCTATAGATTGGATGAATCATTTCAATATTTTACTTCACTGTGAAATGTAATAGGTTTCACAGAATGGGGACTTGATAAATAGTGTAGAATTAATCATTTCATCTAATGCATCATTACATTAAAGATCTGACTGCCATATAAAGATGCAAGAATGATTTTCTTGCATGTCTGATAAGCTGGTTTATAAGTCATTTCAAATGGAACTCTCTGATAGTGAGTAAACTGACATCACCAGAATTGTTTTAGATCTGCCCAAGAAAGCTATTTTGAAGGGGACAAGGCTGATTTGATGTTATAAATTCTGAATTGTTTTTGAAAGAACCAGTCTCTTTACCTGTGAGTTACACTCTATAATAAATGCTCATACAGAGTTTTTCAAACGCCTATTGATCCATAAAAACAGTGAACTTATTGTCTAACCTCGTTAGAACCTACTTCTGTTATTGTATCCAGTGAAAAATACTGTGCTACAAACTTGGAAAATATCATCAGTGTGGGCTGTGAAAGAAAGTTATTCTGAACACCATTGGAGCACAATTAGGGATGACACAAAGGTAAAGGAAAGATGTAGTCTGCAGAAGCAAATTACAGAATAATAGTTATGATAACTTGGTTGTAAGTGGAGTAAATGGTGTTGGCAACACAATGCATAAAGAGAAAAATGAGGTATTGGGAGAATCTAACAACATACATATAAAATGCATGCACACATACATATCTGTGTGATTTTGGACAAGACATTTTACTGTTCCTTTCCTGAATTCCCTCATCTGTTAAATAAAATGATTGGACTAGATAATCAGTGGTATTTCTTTATCTTTTTAATAAATGATTCAAATAATTATAATCAAATAATTATATCACGAAGCAGTAGACATGCACAAATGTATATAGGTGCCTATATGCATATATGTACCCATAGGTATGTATGTGAATTTCTGTGTATTCCCATGACAGAGATCATATAGTCATGAATATTAAGAGGTGAGGTGACTTATCCAGGGTCATAAATAAAATATGTCAGTGGAAATATTGGGACACTATATGGCATATTGAATGCTAATCCCAGATTTCTAACCACTATAATACCAACTTATGTGCATATGTGTCTATGATATAAATTTGTATTGTTTAATTATTTCTGCATACTCATAAGTGTGTGTATATATGTAGATGTGTACACATATATACACACACATGTATATGCATACATACATATATGTGTGTGTGTACACCCTTGTGTGTGTTTGTGTGTGTGACCAGAGTGCATAATAAACCAATTGCAAAGTCAGAAAATCCTGAATTAAAATCCTGCTTTTTGCACACCCTGCTCTGGGAATCTCAAGTCCCACAGAGCCCAATGGGTTTCTCTAATACCATAAGTTGCATAAGTTGCAAAAATTTACTAATCTACAGTAGTAGAAGTTTTCTCACTTAAGGAATCTGTGTTCCAATGAAATAGCAGGACCAGTGGCCATTCTTCTTTGTGTGTGTAAGGATAGATACCTGTTTACACTAGCATACATATGTATATGGTATATTTAGATAAAATGTGAATATATATAAATATATATATACATATACATATATATATATATGAGTTTTCCACATTGATAGAATAGGATTCCTTTATTGTACATGACATATGATCTATCTATGTAAACTTGTCTGTATTAAAATATATAGATTTGTGTGGATAAATATCATTTCATGATGCCAACTAGATAGCCTATATATTTTAAAGTTTTTATTTAATACCTATGGCATCATTATTTTCATTGGCTACTGTAGTCCTAAAGTCATGTTACAGTTTTTCTTGAGCAATTTGTAATATATCAAAAGATTCTTTATGAGAAGATAAGAATCAATATAGGGTCCCTCCAAAGGCCATATATGAATTATATAGGAGCATAATTCCAGTCACCAACAAAAAGGAAACTGAGATTCAATAAAGTGAATGATTTGTTCAAATAATAAAATTTAGTTAATATCAATTTGTGATGGGTTTTCTAGGTCAGGCCTTCTGATCTTTGTCTAATGTTCTTTTTTTTTTGGAGGGAGAATTGGGATCAAGTGACTTGCCCAAGGTCATGCAGCTAATAAAGTATTGGGTGTCTGAGGCCAGATTTGAACTCAGGTCCTCTTGACTACAAGGCCGGTGCTCTATTCACTGCACCACCTAGCTGCCCTTAATGTTCTTCTCTATAAAGCGTCACTTTTTTTTGAACAGCTGTTTGCAGTTATGTTTGTGTGTACGTATATGTTTGTATCTGTTTGTAGGGAAGGAGTTGCATGTGCATTGGACAATTCATTTCAATAAGTTAAAAGAAATAATAATCAAAATTCATGTAAACATAGAAACAGTTCTGCAATTTTGGTACTCTTTCTCCATTTCTCTATCTCTATATCAATCTATTGATATTTATCATCATATTGATTTATCTACAACTCAATATATGATTCTCCCTATGTCTATCACTATATTTATCTACTGTCTCCATCTCCATCTATACTTATTTATATGTTTGTCTACTTGTCTAGCTAGCTAGTTAACTAGCTCTCCTTTTCAGAAAGGCTTGGATTCAATGCTATATATAAACACCTCTGAGATGACTAACAATCACCATTGATGAAAGGAACTACCCACCAGCAGATTGATTTTGAGCAACTAAATTATACTTTTGACTCTGATAAGACTGGGGGCTTGCATCTGTGGGATTCTGACATAACTGTCTTGTGGAAAACTATAGAACTGTCTCTTTTTTTGAAATTCACACCCTTTCTCTTAAATCATATGAATGAAAAATTACATGAACAAAAGGAAAGGATTAGTAAGCACCCACTCAACTTATTAACAGTGTTTGACTTCTGACAAAAAACGAAGAAAAGTTTAAAAGTTTTAGGACAAATAAAAATAATTCCTCGCCCCTCCTTCATTCTCACCATTCATGATCATAATAATGGATCAGGTACTCTTATACATACTCATGTCATTATAAAAGGCAATAGCATAAAGGCAAAGGAAAGTATTTCTATTAAGAAAATTCTATTTCAAAGAATGTCAGAGCTAGAAGTGACTTAAGAAATAGGTTGTTAGATGTGGTACATCTACTTCAGCTCCCAGTCACATCTTACAGAGGAAAAAAGTTGAGGCCCTGTGATTTTTCCAAGGTCACATGGCTTTCTCACGGCAGGGCAACCCTACAATGCCGGTCTTCTGCTGTGCCTAATATCATTTTCATTGGACTGCTCTGCCTCTCAGAAACAAAATAATAGCACCCATTTCACAATAATCACAACAATAATAACAGTAGTCCCATTGCACATGTCACTTTTCTTTCAGCTATCAGCTACAGAATCTCAATACTGTGCCCAAACTCTGTTTAAGCTTTGTACATAGGGAATACATTCCATAATGAATAACCCAGGCCACTTGAATCTCACCCTTTGTGCAAGATGTTTGTGGTTTGTATTACAAGATCCATTTTGCAAATAAAACTGCATTTGTCCTCCTAATTAGCACCGCTTTTCATGGTCTTTTTCTAAAACAGTCATATAACATCCCCATGGCGTTGCTTTTCAGAAAGAAAGACACAAAGTGAATCAGATATGCTGAACAGGTGAATATCAAAGGATGATTTCCCCCTGTTGCTATTAACCACATGAAAGCATTTGGAATGTATTCCCTCGCTCATTTTAGTGGTTTGTATAATTATATCAGTAGAAGTGAATGCCAGTAACTCTATTCCATTTGTAGCTTCTAGGAGCAACAGGGTGTCCATAGTATAATAACGATTCTATTTGAAAATACAAAGGTATAAAACAGTTGGCTTGCAAGTGGTGCAATGTGAAAAAAAGAGAAAGAGACAGAAACAGTAAGGAGAGAGAAGAGTTTGAGACATAAGAGAAATCAGAGAGATAAATGAGATTGAGAGAGATAAGAGATAAAGGAGAACAGGGGAGCTAGAATTTAAAGTCCAAAATCTCTGTTTCTGCACCTGGTTCTGAGTATCATTTATGATCTCTTACCTTGGATAAATCTAAATAACCTCTGTCCTTTGAGTCTCAGTTTCTTCATTCATTAAAAATATGCAGTGACTACTGCAATGCACATTTCACAAAGATGTCGCCAATATCAAAGAAAATAATAGATGTGGAATATTATCAGTGTGATATCTTATTAAATTTACACAATACTGACATTGAAGTTAACATTAGTGATAAATGTGATGAGTAGATGTCTTAATTTTATTTAACTTTGACCTCATCTTCATGTGCAAATTCTAGCACTTACTAAATCTGTAGTAATTGTCCCATCATTATTTTATTTTTCTAGATTTCAATTCTCACATCTAAACTAAAAATAACAAGATCTGATATTGTAATCCAAATCAATTCCATATGCATTTATAAATGCCTAACCTGTGCAAGGACTAAGGTCTTGGTTATAATCTTAATATCCCATGTTTTTTTTTTCTAAATTTGTTTATTACCGTACGAACCTGCTTGGAAGCTTTAAAGAGATTCTTATAATGATTTTATTTACTCAAGTTTCGTTTTAGATCTTGTAAATATAAACCATTCTTTCCTAAAATCTCAACTGCAATTCAACATTCATTGATATTTTGAGAGAGAAAAATGCTATATTAATTTTAAGGATGACATTTTTCCAACTCTTCAGGAAAAAAGCAAGCAATGGGACAGAAGAGGATATCTATTATTATGGGTGTTTCATGGGACAGATAGGCCATTCTAATATTGTGACCTTTCCAAAAGAAATTGCCAGATTTTGTTTGGACAGTATGGGACACAAGGACCATGAGAAGTAGAATCAGCACATCTGTTTTTGAATCCCACTCTAGTTATATATCAATGCAGCTGTGGGCAAATACTTTCACTATTTCAGTTTCAGTTTTAGTCTCTGTAAAATAAAGGAATTCAAAAAGAAATTCTTGAAAAGCTATCCCTAATAAAAGTCCCCAGATATTATGGAGTTCTAGGAGAAGAGATCTCAAGAAAATTTCTGATCTTATGGACCAGTTCCCTTTGAATTAACCTGGGCTGTGGAAAATGAAAACCAAGGTCTCTGTTTTTCTTTCAAAAGAGATGCCTCTTTCTTTTCCATTACCCAATGCACCATTGCCATTTCCATTATTTTCATGCCTATCTTGACATCTTTCTCAATCCCATGTACCTACAACTCTTAATATTTTTCTTTTTATTTAGTGTTTTATTTTCCACAGTTACATGTAAAATGATTTTTAACATTGGTTTTTAAAACTTTGAGTTTCAAATTCTCTCCTTTACCTCCACCCCCTCATTGAGAAGGCAAACAATTCAATAGACATTATACTTATATAGTCATGCTAAACATATAAAAATAGTCATGTTGGGAAATAAAATATAGACAAAAACAAGAAAAAATTATTTTAATAGTTTTAAAAATAGGCTTCAATCTGTGTTAAGATACCATCAGTTCCTTCTCTGGGGATGGATAATATTTTTCATCATAAGTCCTTTGGAGTTATTATGGATCATTATATTGCTAAGAATAGTTATGTCATTCCAAACTGATCATCTTATAATATTGTTACTTTGTACATGGTACATTTTACTTTGCATCAGTGCATGCAAGGTTTTCCAGGTTTTATTTCTTTCCTGAGACCATCCTGCTCACCATTTCTTACTGTATAATAGTATTCCATCATAACCACACTCCACAATATATTTATTCTCCAATTGATAGACATATCCTCAATTTCACAATACTTCTCCCCACCTCCGAGAAAAGAGCTGCTGTCAACATTTGTGTACACATAGATACTTTTTCATTTATCTTTTGGGGGAATACATGCCTGATAGCGGTATCGCTCAGTCAAAGGTATGCCTGGTTTTATAGCTATTTTGGCATAGTTCTAACTTGTTCTACACATGGTTGAAACACATCTCCACTAAGAGTACATTAAGGTCTCATTTCCTTCCCCCCATTAATTTTTTTTTTCACAGCTACTGTTACTAACTGTATTGACCTCCGTCCTCTTCCCCCACCCTCATTCATTATATTTTCTCTCACCTCTTTCCTCCTCAAAAATGTTTTGCTTCTGACTACTTTCTCCCTTAATCTGCCCTATATTTTATCACCCCCTTCTTTTATCTCCTCCTCCTACTTTCCTGTTTTATACCCAATTAAATGTACATCTTATTCCCTTTTTGAAGCAATTGTTATGATAGTAAAGTTTATTCACTTCCCCTCAACTCCCCCATTCCCTTCCACTGTAAAGTTTTCCTTGCCTCATTCATGTGAGATAATTTACCCCATTCTACCTCTCTCTGTTTCTCCCAGTACATTTTTCTATTACTCCTTAATTATATTTTTTAGATATCATACCTAATATTCAACTCATACCTGTGCCCTGGTATATATACCCCTTCCAAATACCCTATTAATGAGAAAGGCCTTATGTGTTAAAAATATCATCTTCCCATGTGGGAATGTAAATCGTTTAACATTATTACATCCCTTATGTTTTTCCTTTCCTGTTTACCGTTTTTATGCTTCTCTTGAGTCTTGTAATTGAAAGTTAAGTTTTCTCTTCAGCTTTGGTCTTTCCATCAAGAATTTCATGCAAAGGGTGTATGATATGAGAGGGGTTTACTATATTTCTGTTTTTACTCTTCTCTGTGAAAAGCCACAAATACTATTTCCTGCCCTGTAACTGGGAAGAGGGTCCCCCTATCCATTGTGGCCTCAAGTTTTGGTGTGCTAGTGTTTCACTCCATCTTTTTGTGTGTTCTACCACTCTAGAATTTGTTCAGAGTAATTTTAAAGGTATTTGGAAGGATTGGGTTGAGAAATCTGGCCTGTCCCTGCCTTTTCTCCACAACCTTGGTTCTGTCCACCTATAATTTTTTGGTTTATAAAGTGTTTGCTAGCTTTCAGACTAATTATGATACATACTATTTTTATAGGGTTTTTGTGGTGATTCTGGACATAAATATATACACAAATACATACACATCTAAATAAATAAATATATATACACAGACACATACACACTCATATGTAACATGTATGCACAAATATATGTGGGACATAAGTGTATGTATTATCTACATTATGACAGATCATTATAAAATGTATAATAACCTAAAACACAGATATATGTTAATGTGACACAAGAAGTAAAAAAAAATACAAAAAGTCAAAAAAGAAAAAAAATATACAATCTACCTGAAATATAAAATTTAATACTAAGGCTTGAGGAGTAAAAAATTCATAAGAAATATCCTTGAATTGTCAAAATGTAGACATTGATAATCGATATATAGTTAACAATCTCAGCAAAATAAAAAAAAAATTAAGCTGGATAAAATAAGAAATGGAAATCACTGCATCATTTATGCAGTAATGGCAAAAAAGTTAATTGATATGAATTTTAAAAAATTAACTGAAAATTTGCAGGTGTTTTTTTTCAAATGGAATATATTATCCAGCCTCCTTTTTGAAGTTCTCTAAGCAAGCTTGATCCAACCTAGAAAACTGAAGTGGTTGATGATCTCAGAGAAAATTCTTCTCTATTTAAAATATATCAGCAAGAACAATTGACATAAGTGCTACATTTATTTCAAGGATAATGTTTAAGCTCATTGTGCTTATTTTTGTATATCATTCAAGCCATTATCATCAGTTCACAAATATTTTATGCATTATAGTATTTCCAAAGAAAGAAGGTGTTGGACAAAAATATTAATTTCTTGGTATACATGTGTGGAATCCATTTTGATGTCTCTACTGAAAAAGGACAAAATAGATCCATCATGTAATCTGTCTTTAATATAATCTATATATTTTGACTCCATAAGAACAAAATTCACAATGTACATCAAGGAAAGAGAGAACTAGGATTTGTTTGAGGCTGAATTCAGAAATCAAATGGAACGAAAGGCAGAAGGTAACACCTAACATTTACCTTGATGTTCTCTGGGCAGGACTGATACAGAATATAACTAATGAATGGAAAATTGTGGCTGAATAAATTAGACTCTCCTCCACTGTCACAGGTATTTTCATTTCACCTGTCAAGTTGTCTTGGTCTAGAAGAGCCTCTCAAGGGACATTTTGTTGATTTTGGACCTCCTAAATTTGATTTGATACATTATATTAAAGTTGTTCTGAATATACAGTTCAGCTGTGTTATATCCTTTATGCTGTCATCTTGATCCCTCACTTAGAACTTGATTTATTGATTTTTCTTAAGGATTTTTTAAAGATAAAGCTAATTACCTTTCTCCTTTCAATTTCCTCATAATTTCAGCTTTATGATTGAGCTTGCAATACTCCAAACCTAATGGAGGAAAGCAGGAAGAGAAAGAGCTCTAGCATGGGAGCTAGAATTGGTCTCTAAAAAAAATTCTTGGTGTTAATTATGTGATCTTGCCTCATTCATTATACTACTTCCTGATTAATTTTTCTTGATATTAAAATGAAGGAGAGTTTCACTAGTTCATATCTAATGACCATTGAACTCTGATCTTATCTGATTACATATTCTGTACATCTAAAAATCAAAATAAATATGCTATAGAAAAGGACCTGAAATTATTCTATGAATTCAGTTGAGTCAGAGATCTTCCTGGCTAAAATAATTATCCTGTCTTTTTAACTGTGCTATCTCTTCTTCTAGATAAAAATACTTGCACTTAACAACCATTTGCATATTACAGAGACATATCCCATGATAGTTTTAATCTTTGACACCACATATCATTTATGAGACTGACACTCTAACTCGTTCAAAAATGATACATTACATCCCTTGAGTTTATCACCCATAGAACAATTTCAATCCATCATCACATGAATTATTACAAAACTGTTTGATATGTGTACTAAAAAGGGAAAAATTGTCTATTCTCTTACTTTTTAAATACAATAGCATTAAGGTTGAACTCTAGGCTGTCAGTTACGTTGTCTTCTCTTCACTAACTCCAATCACCCACCGTGACTTCAATCACCCACATGACTCCACCATCATTTTCTTTTCCACTCTTCAAATATGTCATTTCAATAACTATGATACATAGTTGTTAACGTATATCAGTTACATAGATAAAGCACCTGTTAATTGTTAACTATACGTGTATTTGCATTTTTTCAGTCCTGTATATAAATGCATAACAATTAGTTAATGATAATAGTCTAGTTGGAAAAACAGTTCATTGAATTATAGATTTAGAACTGGAAGGTGATTAGCAATCATCTATTCTGAGTCATTTTACGAATATGGAAAAAGACTGATGAAATATCTAAGTCAGTGGACTTTGTGAAGTAAAGATATGATTTATACAAGATCATGCAAATATGATTAGAATATTTAACATAGAATATCTAAGCTTCTCATTTTAAATCTGGGATTGTCTTTACTACTACTTTACTACTGCTGCAAACATATATACATATACACAATACACAAACTTACATATATATGTAGGTATGTGTGTGTGTGTCACATTTTCTTAAAACTTGGTGAAAGATGAAGAAGTAGTGTGGTTCTTTGAAGGTCAAAACAAATCAAAAAGCAATTATTGAAATTTTATTATGCGTCAGGCACTGTGATTTATTATGGAGATGTAAAAAAAAGCAAAAAAACCCACAATCATTGCAATGAGGATGTCCTTTTAGTCCCTTGACTATTATTAAATTGAAATTGAGGAATATGGGTTTTATGCCATGTCATTTTGATTGTGAAATTATGTTTACATATATATATATATATATATATATAT
>JAQQSW010011204.1:0-12816 GCA_028646575.1 Pseudocheirus occidentalis
GAACAGATTGTGGGAGGGGCCTTACAGTGGGATCAATGTTCTGGGCTGGGGGGTAGGGGCAAAAAGGGGAGAAAATTTTTAACTCAAAACCTTGTGGCAGTGAATGATGTAACCAAGAAAATAAATTAAAATTTGAAAAAAATATATATATCAAAAAATTTAGGGGAAAAATAAGATCAAATACAATCAAATATGATGAACTAAACCAAGTTAGCTCTTTAGCACGACTAATAAAATACTTCTTTTTTCATCTATTTGGCTAATGAGTAAGAGATTGGGAAGACAGAGAAAGAGAGAAAGAGAGAGAGAGAGAGAAAGGGAGGGAGGGAGGGAGGGAGGGGGAGAAAGGTTAAACTGTCAAAATCAAAATTAAGGTAAATTCATGACACAGGAATTTTTTTAAAGTAACAATAGAGTCTACTTTGTGCAATTATATGCTAGAAAACTTAGATTTAAGAGGAAGTGGACAATTACAAAAAACTCCCAAATGAAGAAAAAAACATACAAAGAAATCATTCTCTTAACCATTTCCAGGAAAAAATGATGAGAGGAGACATAAGTGAATTACCAAAAGGGACAGGGGGAAATGAAAACAACATGGTAAGGATAGATTTACAAATAATTCTTTGAATTGTTTAAAGAGCAATTAACACCAATAATACAAAATGTTTTTTTTTCCTCAAAAATTAAGGAAGAAAATATCTGAGCAAATTCTTTTTATAAGAAAAGGAATAGTGACTAGACCTGCAATTTCACTGGTATAGGAAATCCATTTAAGGAAACTGTATGTTTTAAAAGTGACTTGAATTTGTATACTTGGGTTCGATGCCAGTGCTCTAACCCTTATGAATATCACTTATCATAAACATCACCCTAATTCCTAAACAAATGAGGAATACAATAGAGAAAGAGAACTATACACTAATAGAGCTAATGAATATAAAATACCAAAAATTTAAATAAAATCCTAAGAAAAACTAGGTCAAAATATAAAAAAATCTATTATGACCAAATTATATTTATAATGATTATGCCAATAAATATAGAAAAAGGTTTTGATAAATATAGTGTGCATTTATCATTAAAGTAAATACTTAAAAAGCATGGGCATAGAAGTCTTGCTTTAGATCAGTGGTTCTCAACCTTCCTAATGCGGTGACCCTTTAATACAGTTGCTCATGTTGTGGTGACCCCCAACCATAAAATTATTTTCATTGCTCCTTCATAACTGTAATTTTGCTACTGTTATGAATCCTAATGTAAATATCTGATATGCAGGATGTATTTTCATTGTTACAAATCGAATGTAACCCAATCATTGAGAATTGCTTCTTCAGACAAAAGATATTTGCCTAAAGACAAAAGCTATTTGCTAACCATGTTTGTCTTCCAAGGCTTTGCCCTGGGAGTTCTTTGCTCTTTTCCTTTTATTCTATTTTGATGGGTGCTCCCTTCAGTTCCAATGGACTCACTTATTATCTCTATGAAGATGAATCTCAGTTCTATTTGTCCAGTCTTAAACTCTTGCCTGACCTTGTCTCATTTCTCCAATTTGCCTATTGAATGTTTTGAACTAGAAATCCCATAGACAACCTAACAAAACTGAATGTTTTCACCCCCAATCTGGTTGATCTTCCAAAAAATCCCTGTTACTGGCAAAGGCAACACCAATCCAGGTGATGTTTTGTACTCTTCCCTCTTACACCTATATTCAGTATGATGTCAAGACCTATCAATTCTACCTTCATAATCTCTCTTGTATTTAGCCTTCCTCTTCTGTGACACTGCTACTACCCTAGTGAAGACCCACCCACACCCTTAGACAATAGCCCTCTTTTTAGTTTCCCTGCTTCAAGTCTCTTTCTTCTCCAGTGCATCTTCAGCTCAGTCATCAAAGTGATCTTCCTAAAGCACAGGTCTGACTATATGACACACTCCCATTCAGTAAACTCCAATGGTTGCCTCCATAACAAAATGTGAAATACTCTGCTAGACTTTTAAATTACCTTAAAACCTAGCTCCTTCCTACAATTTTTGAGTTCTTAAACCGTCTTCCTTTCTACGTATTCCACAATCAAGTGACAATAGTCTCCTTGTGCTCTCTTGCACAAAACACTTTGTCTCCTGACTGGGCATTTCCCCTGACTCTCCTTCATACTGGAATTCCCTCTCTTTTCACATCTACTTTCTGTCTTCTTTGACTTTCTTCAAGTCTCAGTTAAAATTCTGCTTTCTTCAGCAAACTTTTCCCAGTATCCCTTAAGATTATGCTTTTCTCTGAAATTATCACCAATTTACACTATGCATGTGTATATGTGTGTATACACACAAACATATGTATATCTTGATTAGCTGTTATATCCCTACCATTGAATTGAATACAGTTTTTATCTTTCTTTGTATCTTCAGTGCTTTGCATAGTTTCTGACACATATTAGTCATACACTATATATTAATAAAAGCTTGTAGATTTGATTTGACTTAATTACTAATAGAGAAATACTAGAAAGTTACCTAATAAATGCAGGGATAAAATAAGAATGTTCCTAACACCACAGTTATGTGATCTATGAGTGCTAGTGAGAAAAAAAAAGATGAGGAATAAATGAAATGTATAAATGAAATAGAAGAGAAATCAAAGAGAAATCAAACAAGACAAGATTGTGGATAACTTGGAAAACTCAAGAGAATCAATAAAGATATTGAGATAATTAATAGTTCAGCAAAGTATTAGGGTATAAGAAAAGTCCACAAATTCATTGATATTTCTATATAACAGGCAGAATCTATAACCCAGGAAGAATAATAGAAACAGAAATTCCATTCAAAGTAATTATAAATTGCAGGTAATATCTAAGAGCTAAGCTACAAGGATATACCAAAGAGTTTCAGTGAGAGGGGTGGAGTCACGATGGTGGAGTAAAAGCAGGAACTTGTTTGAGGCACCACTCCAACTACCTCCAATACCTGTTAAAATGCCTCTATACAAATTTTAGAGCTACAGAACCCACAAAGTGACAGAGAGACACAAATTTCCCACTGAAGGCAGGCTGGCAGGCTGACAGAAAGGGTCTATCACAACAGTCTGGGAGCTGAGCACAGTTGTGCATGAGCCACACCAGCTTTAACCTGCTTGGAGCTGGGTTGAAATCTTGGGTGGTGGTCCTAGGGTAAGGAACATTAGTGTGAAAGAGCTTGTGGTAGCTGTAGAGAGGGCTCCTTCCTCATAGCTCTAACAACAGCTCTGGCAACACCGTGAAAACCCCAGCAATTTGGGACACAGCTCTCTCCATTATGGAAGCAGAACTCTACTGTGGCAAAGAGTTTAGAAGTTAAGTTGTGGCTGGCAAGAACAATAGAGGAAGCATAATCAGACCATAAAATCCTTCTTTGGGGACAAAAAGGATCAAAATATGGAACCAGAAGAAGACAACAAATTCAAAACTCCTACATCAAAAGCTTCAAAGAAAAAAATGAATTGGTTACAGGCTATGGAAGAGCTCAAGAAGGATTTTGAAAATCAAGTTAGAAAAGTGGAGGAAAAATTTGAAAGAGAAATGAGAATGATGCATGAAAATCATGAAAAACAAGTCAACAGCCTAACTGAAGAAAGTGACACCTTAAAAAAAGACTAACTCAAATGGCAAAAGAGGCCCAAAAACCCAATAAGGAGAAGAATGCCTTAAAAAGCCAAATTTTCCAGATGGAAAAGAAATTTCAAAAACTTACTGAAAAGAGAAGTTCCTTCAAAATTAGAATGGAGCAAATGGAAGCTAATGACTTTATGAGACATCAAAGTACTATAAAACAGATCCAAACAAATGGAAAAATAGAAGGCAAGGTGAAATATCTCATCAGAAAAAACAAATGACCTGGAAAATTGATCCAGGAAAGATAATTTAAAAATTATTGCACTACCTGAAAGCCATGATCACAAAAAGAGCCTAGAAATCATCCTTCAAGAAATTCTTTGTATCAGCAAGCACCCTGGCATACCCAGGATGGCTGCCAGCACAAGTTCTTAGATCTGCTTTTCTAAAGGAAAAAAAACTCAAAAAGGGTTAACAATATTACTTTAATCAATCAAACATATATAATTTACCTAGTTGAGGGGGAAAAAGTCAGCACCCTGAACTTCAGAGAATGCAAACAGAATACAAACAGAAGTTACAAGGAGAAGCTGCAAGCAGACAAAGAAACAGATCAGCAGATGGGCTTCCAACCATCTGAACATTACATCCATACTTAGTCAGTTACCAGAGAGAGAAGCCCAACATCTGGGTTTTTCAAAGTATGGGGGGGCTCAACGGCTTCCCAGAGTCTTGTCTGGTCAAATCACACAACTCTTCTCAAAGTGAGTCCCAAAGCAAAATCTCACATCAGGGTATATATAGCATTCTCCTGTATCAGAGAATGTCACAGACTCTTAACCCACTGCCCAATCACAAAGTAATAAGGTGTGGGCATTCCTGAAGAACAAGTCTCCTGCCACAGGCTCCATGTGACCACATTCAGCCTATTAGGGGACAGAGTATACTTTCAAATCAGGGAATGTTCTCAGAGCAACTTAAGCCTATCAAAGGGCCTAGTGGCAGGGAATATCTTCAGATTCCCATAATATTCTCAAGGAAAATTGCCCTGATATTCTAGAACCAGAGGGCAAAATAGACATTCGAAGAATTCACTAACCACCTCTTGAAAAAGATCCCAAAAAGAAAACTTCTAGGAATATTATACCCAATTCCAGAGTTCTCAGGTCAAGAAGAAAATATTACAAGCAGTCAGGAAGAAACAATTTGAGTTTATTTTGAAACACAATCAGGACAACACAAGATCTAGCAGCTTTTACATTAAGGGATGAAGTCAAAGTAGCTAGGACTAAAACCATGAATCACCTACCCAGCAAAAAGGAGCATAATGCTTCAGGGGAAAATATGGTCATTCAATGAAATAGAGGACTTTCAAGCATTCTTGATGAAAAAAACAGAATAGAAAATTTGACTTTCAAATATAAGAAGCAAGAGTAGCATGAGAAGGTAAACAGGAAAAAGAAATCATAAGGAACTTATTGAAGTTGAACTATTTACATTCCCACATGGAAAAACAATAATTGTAACTCATAAGACTTTTCTCAGTATGAGGATAGTTGAAGGGAATATGTGAGTGTATGTATGTATGTATAGGAGGGTGTATGTGTGTATTAACACATTTGTGATTGTGTATATGTGTGTGCATATATACATAGACAGAGGTCATAGGATAAGTTGAATATGAAGGGATGATATCTAAAAAATAAAATTAAGAGTTGAGAGAGGAATATATGGGGAGAAGGAGAAAGGGAGAGATAGAGTAGGGTAAATTATTCTCATATAAAAGAGGCAAGAGAAAACCGTTATGATGGAGGGGAAGAGAAGGAAGGTGAAAGAGAATGGGTCAATCAACCTTATTCTCATGGAATTTGGCTTAAGGAGGGAATAATAGACATACTCAATTGGTCATTTTACCCTACAGGAAAGTAGAGGGGAAGGGAATAAGAGGGGGGATAATAGAAGGGAGGGCAGACAGAAGCCAACACTTTTGAAAGGGGACAGAGTCAAAGGAGAAAAAGAATAAGTGGGGAGTGGGACAGGATGGATGGAAATATAATTAGTCTTTCACAATATAGTTACTATGGAAATGTCTTGCATAACTACACAGGTACAACCTATATTGAATTGCCTGTCCTCCCAGTGGGGCTGGGTGAGGAGGGAAGAAGGGAAAGAATCTGGAAATTGAAGTTGTTTTTTCTTTTAATGTTTATATATATATGTGTGTGTGTGTGTGTGTGTGTGTGTGCAACTGGGAAATAAGATGTACAGGCACTGGGGTATAGAAATCCATGTTGCCCTACTAGAAATTTAGAGGGTATGGGGGAGGATATAAGAGAGAACAGATTGGGGGTAAGGGTAATCTGTAGGCTTGCTATCTTGGAGTGGGGGTAGGGGAAAGATAGGGAGAAAATTTGTAACTGAAAATCTAGAATGTAGAAATGTAGAATTTAGAATGTAGAATGTAGGAATGTAGAAAACTAAAGACAAATTTTTAAAAAAAAGAGTTGCAAAGTACAATTGCAAATCATTCAACACAAATAAAGGAAAACATATTGGAAGTATATTTATTGACTTTAGTCACCCTTCAAATATAATAAAAAATGTTGATACAAGTAACAAAATTTTTGCAATTTTAGCTTTATGTCAATTAATCTAACTGGAGTTTCCTTTGTGGTGCTGCAAAAAAGATGATACAATTCATTTCGAGGAAGAAAAGATATAGGACATCAAGGGCATTTTTTGTTAAAAGTAAAAATGGATGAGGAATAATACTTTTAGATGCTCTGTTTTATAAATTTTTAATCAACAAATCTATTTGGTATTAGTTAAAAATACAAATGTAGATAAGTATAAGACATGTGATATTAAAGAATCTATTTAGATTCTTTATATATAAATACAACTTTATAAATACAACTCAGGAGTTTTTAATTTATATGAAGGCATGAAATACCTCATAAAGATTTCATGTTTGAAAATAACAATTATGACAGTTAGGAAAGGGTTTCACAACAAATATTTCCAACCAATATAATATACCATATATTATGATAAATTTCATATTATATATGTATTGTGTGTGTTTATGTGCCTGTGCACATGCACTCTTAGTCAAGAAATGTTTAGACCACCATCTTATACCATATACCATGATGTTCTAAATGCATATGGACCTATATATAAAAGGTCACCATATACAACCACATGTGTGTACATATATATATATGTAATATATATATATATACCCACCTTTATATCATGTATATATATGTGAATTTCACAAATATTTTGGAAATATATATTATATAACATATCTAATGAATTTTGAAATTGAATGAATGAAATTGAAATGAAAATGAATAATCCTTTAACAATTGAGACTAATGGGAGGATTATTAAGCAAAAATATTTTTAGAAGTAAAAAGAAAAAATAATGCCTATTATATGGAATTAAAATATTTTTGTATGAACAAAATGCATATAAAATAAAAAATGAAACTTTAAATGAGAAAAATATTTTTGCTTCAAATATCTCCTATGTAAAATACATAAATTAATGTAAATGCAAATATGAACAGCTATACGTGATAGATAAGTGACAAAATAATATATAAAAAGATAATTTTCAAAAAGAATCTAAATAAATACAACTGAGGAATTTTTAATTTATAATAAGGCATGAAATACCTCAAATAGGTTTCATGTTAGAAAATAACAACTATGACAATTAGAAAAGGGTTTAGCAACAAATATTTACCAACCAATATAATATATCACAGTCTATCAACAATCACATACAATACAGTTCTATGTCACTAATGAGAGAAATGAGGCTTCATCTTGGTGAAGCTAAAGCATACACAGTGTGCTATTGAAGAGCAGCTAAAGGACTAAAATGAGGACACTTCAGAGGACTTGAAAAATCAACTGAAGGATAACATACTTTGGGAGCTATTAGGATGGACCACCAGCTGGCCTTGGGCTATGTCTTCGCCACCCAAGGAGTAATTTTTGGTTTTTTATAAACTCTTCTTGTTTAATATGCGTTATCTGCACAGGAGAAATTACCCTTATCACAGACAATATGAGAAACTAAATAAATGTTGTTGTTGTCATCTTCAGAGACATCAAGAATATTTCACCAAGGCCTGTGAAAGTTTTCATTGATGTTTTCTCCTGGATTTTTCTTTCAAGGAAATGGTCTAAGAATAATGAAGGAATCCTTTGAGGTTATTGTGATTATTGTGCTTGCCATGATGTTGCTTAGATCACTACATAGGCATTATGGAGTATAATGGTGGTCAGGAGATCAGGTGATACATTATGTTAAAATTATATCCTGTTCTGATCCCCCTGACCACCACTACATCCTTCTAGTCCAGTGGTTCTCAACCTTCCTAATGGCGCGACCCTTCAATACAGTCCCTCATGCTGTGGTGAGCCCAAACTATAAAATTATTTTCATTGCTACTTCATAACTGTAATTTTGCTACTGTTATGAATCATAATGTAAATATCTGATATGCAGGATGTATTTTCATTATTGCAAATTGAACATAACCCACAGGTTGAGAACCGCTGTTCTAGTCAATATAGTAAATATTTAGCAGGAAATTAAATTGCAAAGGGGACCTGGAAGTCACAGATAAATTGTCCCACAGATTAAAAGAGCATAATTTACAAATTATATCATATAGCAACTAAAATTCATATCCTGCTAATGTGTGTTGAATAAGGGGAAACTATTTAAGCTCACTTGCCAAGGATTCTGGTCCTGTGATATATAAATTCCAAACAAAATCCAGTGGCACTGATGGGAGTTGGCCTGTTTACCCCCCCAACCCCCAAAAACCCTGTGAAGATGACACCTCAAATTCCTGACTTCTTCAATCTCCATTGGGTTCATACTTCCCAGTCCTCCCAACTTTAATACATAGTTATATGAGTGATATTCTCTGCCCCTTCCTTTCCCTGTCCTCTTCCCCAAACTGAATCCCATCCTTTATCTCCATGCTGTCTGTCTCTGTATCTCTCCCCATTTTTTGCTGCTTGTCTTTTTGCCTTATTAAAGTGTGATTGCTATCCCATTTTCTGCTGCCAATTGTGGTCTTTCCCAGAGAGTAACCAAAAAACCAAGAATATCTGCCCCTTTTTCACAATTCAACTGACAATTCAATATTATACTTAGCAAAGTGGATAAAATGATAAAAGTAATAGGTAATATTAGATGTAACTGTGAGAAGGTTGTCACCCTAATACATGGTTGGTGAAGCTATAAATTAGTCCAATAAGCTGGAAAAGCAATTTGAAAGTGTTCAAAGTCTCTAAATCATTCAGGCTCTTCCATCCAGTGATTTTATACACACACACACACACACACACACACACACACACATACATATATATGTATGTGTGTATCTGCATGCAACCACATATAGATATATGTATAATGCAAAAATAAAAGATAGAAACTGATAATATGACTATGAAATGTATGTGGATATATATGAAATGTATACTTTGAAAATAAAAGACAAAACATTTCATGTATACGAATATCAAAAATATGGCTATATTTTTGTAGTAAAATGGAAGCAAAGTAATTGAAAATCATTTGGCATTGACTAAATAAACTGTGGAATATGAATGCTATGGAATAATATTATTGTACCATAAATAATGATAAATATAAGGAATTCAAAAGATCATTTGAAGACATGAAACAATGAAGGGAAATTGAAACAAAGCTGAATTGTAATAACATATAACATGTAATAAATACAATTTCTTACCCAGAGAAAGTTTAAAAAATGTGTTTTCCTCATTTACTTTCATTTCCATGGAAAGGTGGGGGACTATCAGTTCAGAATTTCATAAAGACTGCCTCAGTTGGTTTTGCTTGAATTTTTCTTTGTTTCAAGGAAAGCTTCAATGGTCATTGGTTAGTGTTGTATGGGTAGGTGAAAAGGAAACAGTATATCCAGAAATGTAAAAACAGAAGTCACAACAAAAGCCTTTTATAATGAATATTAATGTTATAATTTTCTTTACTCCAATCTCAAAATACCCCTTACCTTTTGATTCTTCCAGGGCCCTTCCCCTTTCTGATATCAACTACATCTGAGGATATGTAGCCAGACTCCTCCTTTTAGAAAGCAAATTAGCAAATGTATCTATTTACCATGAATTGTAAAGTAGTGAGAATATTAATAATTGCCATTTATCTACATTTCAAAACTAGTGCTTAAAAAAGTACAAGGGACCTGAAATTATACAGTCTTAGGTGCTGTGATTGGTAGGTAAGTTTTTGTTTTTCCATAAGGGTATTTCTGAGCCTCGACCAAAATATACCCTATCAGTGTATGCCTATGGTCTTACTGCATAAAGCTATCCCTGGAGCAGTTCATAAAAACACAAATGTTAAAGAACAGGAAGGTAAAGGGGAGAATATTCAATTGCTTATTAGAACCTCTTTCTGATTCATTATGACTCATAACCCAGTTCTTAAAGCTTAAAGATTTTGTTGGTCAGGATAGAACTGGAGAGCTAATTAAAAGAAATTCTTCTTGGAAAAGTGGAATTGGCCCTTTGATGTCCTTTTTAGGCAGAGGATTCTGTCATTCTGACATAGTGTAATGATCATTTTTAACCTTTTCAGATTTCTTTACATATATCATGTGTAAGCAAATAATGTTCTGAGGCACGGACATTTTCTGTTCCAGTGGGGTGGCTATTTGGCCCCATTTTCTTTGCAATGTTTTTGATGCAATCAATTTGCAAGCTCATTTCTGGTTTAAACAGGTGTATCTGATACAGGGCACATTCTAATTTAGACTTGAGCTCTGTTAGCATGAAACTGCCCGTAGATCAAGCATGAAGCACAACAATGCCCCTATTCTGACAAAGAGCCCAAGGCAGCACCATGACTTTCTGAGCAGCTGAATTCGGGAGTTTCTTGTTTGTATTTGTGCCTGCTGAAGCTGTATGAGTCCAGACAGCAAAAGATCAGAGTGGAATTGTAAGAAAGAGTTAATGGTGAGAACCATCTTTGCTTATTGCTTCCAGCACCCTTCAGCAGTTGGTGCTTTTGCCATTAAATATTTTCACATGTAGGTTTTCTATTTGCCTTGAATTACTGAAATACACTAAGCATATCTCTCCAAGGACCTGGAGCCATGGCATAATAGGCTCCTGCTAATAGCTTGAAACTGTACAGCAATCTAGTTTTAAAATACAACACAAATCTTTATCTAAAAGCACTAACACCTCACTCTTGTGTTCGTGGACTATGTTTTCACATTTCCTCTTGCAATGCATAGGAAGGGGGGAAAAGAGCTACAAGAGAAATGATGCATTCTGGGCAAGAAGCCAATTTAAAAAGTCTGTTCTTTCCAGTTTGCTGTCACTTGTCATGGTTAAACAAAACACGGAGTAGAAAAAGAGAAATTGGCTTCAGTGTAAATGTCAACATTCTGATTAAACCAAACACAAAGCATTCACAACTCTTGACAAAAAAAAAATTAAATTGAATTATGAAGGGTATGCAAATGTGGTCGTTCCTCTGTACGATGAGGAAGACGTGGACATTTTGCATTTTCTAGTTTATACTCAGCAAAACTGAAATGCTGGACGTGATGCCCAGGAGCAGGGAGGGAAAAGTAAATAACACATTTCCAAACCAAGGACAGCTGGACTTACCAAGACTCAGGTACTGAAGCAGCAGACCCATCTCTTATGCTAAAAGGCTTGAAGCTCAAAGATAATGCCAAAAAAATTTTTGGCCAATCATTTTTTTAAAGAAATATATAGATTACCTACTTCTCTATAAAAGTGATGCTATTATTGTTTGAGCTAGTATAAAAAGTAACATTAATAATGTAAATGTAGGAAGGATATGGTTCCAGTTTATTCCTATCTCATTAGACACAGACATTTAAAATGGAATTGTTTGGAATACAGTTTGGGAACACTCTCAGCATGTATCTATGACATGAAATTTTAAAGCTAGAATAATACATTCCAATTCCATAATTAAAATTAATGGGGAAATGAAAAATAAATGGCTTGTACTGGTCTCAATTCCCTAAGGAAGAATATATTTGCTGCTCTTAGTGAATATATGTTGCCCAATGTTAGGTGAGAGTGTTGTGGAAAGGGGCAGATATCTATGCATTAATAAGGATGGTATGTAAGGACAGATGTTGATTGAATCAAAATCTCAACCCAAAGTAAGAATAAAAAACTGAACTCAAAGTAAGTAATAAGATACTATGCCCTGATTCTTTTAGTAGGTGAGAACACATCTTAACAGTCAATCCATTAATCAATCAGAGGTATGAAAAAGGTCTAGATATCTCCACTTCATGAATCAAAAACATTTCAAATAGAAACTAGAAGTCGGTCAGATTGGTTAAGGGGACTTGGTCATGACCTGTGGGAAATTTTGTAAAATGAGCAAGTTGGTTTGGAAATGAATCCTTAAGTATCTGTTACCTTAGTAGTAGAAGTCTTATGGTCAAAATCATGAAAAAGTATCACTTGGGTGGGGAAAGCAACATGGGGAAAGTACCTCAGCCCCTTGGCCATGGAAGAACCTTTTGTATTTTGGGAGGCTGCAATTTTCTTGTTATTGTTAATACGTTCTCCCATACACGTTCTAGTTCTAGCAATGTCTCTAGAATAGATGATATAGTGTCTATATTTAGGATCCAAGCAACAAATAGACTGAGGAAATAAAATTTGTACACTCTACAAGGAGTCTAGCCGAATAGCTACATCTTGGCTAAAGGAATTTTTTGAGTACCCCACAGAAAGAAGAAAGAGACTTCTAGCAACTAAGAAGCAAGGCAAAAAACATTTATTATATGCTTGCTATATGTCAGTATCTATTATCCCATTGCCACATAGCTTTCTAATCTTGATCCTATTTTCCCAAATACTCTGTATATAGTGAGAAGGAATGTTACAGACATTTTAGGGGATATTTGGTACCAACTAGTCTTACTACATACACAAATTTATGAAAAGTTAATTGTCTAGTTTACTAGATGATATCAACTAAAAATCATGGGATGGAGGAATACAACTGGGGGCTCATGAGCTATGGAATTAGAAAGATACCTTTTCCACCTCAGGACACTATCTAGGACTGTTAGTGGAAATGAAGTAGCAACATTCTGCTAGACTCCTCAATGCCATTTGGGTTTAGGAAGAACACTATGGGAGC
>JAQQSW010011206.1:0-12815 GCA_028646575.1 Pseudocheirus occidentalis
CAGATTGTGGGAGGGGCTTTGCGGTGGGATCACTGTTTTGGGCTTGGGGGTGGGGGAAAGAAGGGGAGAAAATCTGTAACTCAAAACCTTGTGGAAATGAATGATGTAATCAAGAAAATAAATTAAAATTTAAAAAAAGAAAGAACTTTTAAGTAATATGAGATAGTTTATTGAACCCCAGTCTTTCTGGGTTTGAGACTAGCTCTCTTTACACTATGCAATCCTGATACTCTCTTGATATATGCATGAACATATAAAGATGAGGAAAAAATGTAGTTACTGCACTCAAGAAGTTTCAGGGATGGAATAGAGAACAGGATACACATGAGAAAAGGTAGTATATGATGAGGATAAAGAAAAGATTAAAGACAGTTCTCTAAGAAAATTTGGAGGAAAGATCACTTTCAGTTAAGAAAGATTTCACAGAATTGTTTACGATGATGATGATGAATTAAACTCTGAACAAAACCAAAAAAGGGGGGAACAAATACTCCATAAGGATTGATGGGGAAACTGAACTCTACATCTATATAATAAAAAAAAAAAACAACCGCACTTTGATTTAGGATCTGATAATGAGAATTCTTTAGTTCACATAGCTACTCTGAACATTAAAAACCCATCTAGAGATTACTGGATTATCCAAAAAACCAAAACAAACAAAAAAACAACACAGAACTCTTTGGTGCTCTTGAGTGTAAATAATACTGCTAATTGTGTTTACTTCTTTTTCATTTATTTTTTGGGAACTCCTCATTTTTTAAAATTATTTTGTTTCTAAAAATCCAATAAAGGTTTTATTCCTGGGAAAAAAAAAGAAAGAAAGATTTCACAGAGTGACAATTGAGTAAACCTCAAAGGAAATCAAAGATTTCAACAGGTAGCAATGTGGAAGGCATATATTTCTAGTACAGGTGAATACAAAGAAGCAGAATATAGTGTAGGCAGAAGCTCTATCATCTCCATGCATATGCCCTTTCCCCTGCTGTTTCGAAGGGGAGCCCAAGTCCAATATGGAAAAAGAATACTGACAGCTGGAAATCAGAGATATTTTTCAGGAAAAGGATCACTTCTGCCTACACCGAAAAGCCTTAACTTCTAGTGATACAGGTAGGTGGTAGAGTGGATAGAGCTTTGGGCCTAAAGTCCAGAAGACCTGAATTCAAAGGAAGCCTCAGATTCTTGCCAGCTGTGTAATCCTGGGCAAGTCACTGAACTTCTGTTAGCCCCAGTTTCTTCATTTGTTATCGGGGGATAACATAGCACCTACCTCCCAGGGCTGTTGTGAGGATCAAAAGAAATAATAATTATAAAGTGCTTAGCACACTGCCTGGCACATGTTGTTGTTCAGTCATTCAGCTGAGTCTGATTCTTCATGACCCTGTACAAGGTCATGGTTTGCCACTTCCTTCCTGAGTGGATCAAGTGAAACAGAGGTTGAGTGACTTACTCAATATTACACAGCTGCCTAAGAGTGTGAGGTCACAACTGAACCAAGGTCTTCCTGACTCTGGGCCTCTGTTCTACCCACTGAGCCATCCAGATGCTTCACCTGGAACATAATAAGTGCTGAGTAAATGTTAGGTACTACTACTACTATTATTATTATTGATTCAGACCTAGTTATTTCTAGCAAAACAAGAATGCCCGAGAACAAAAGAACAAATTATAGTTCTATGATTGCAGGTAAAATTTCATCAAAAATACTAGGTGTCATGACAATCTGCAAATCGGGATTTTCCCTTTCTCAAAAGAGTAAAGAAATGATTAAAAATTAAACTAACATATATAATATCACATTGAATAAGATTAAAAGGTTGGCATGAACAAAAATAGTAACATATAAGCTTTGACAATAAGTAACATGAGTATGTTCAATAAAATTGAATTTGCTGAATTGAATGCTATCCTAATGATAGGAGCTAATCTGACTTTCAAAAGTAATCAATTTACTTTCAAATAGTTTACACACTGAAAAGTTAGTTCAACAGATAATTACAAGTGTTCCAAACTATAAAAAAGTAAAGTTGCCCAATTTCACATGTGCTGAAAAGATATATATGCATTATTTTGATTAATTATTCAGATAGGCAGATATTATAGCTAAGAATCTCTGGTTATGCAGAAATACTATGTGAAACTTTATAAATACCCTGGGGGGAGGGCGGGAGCTAGGTGGCTCAGTAAATAGAGCACAGGTCCTGGAGTCAGGACGACCTGAGTTCAAATCTGGCCTCAGACACTTGACATACTTACTAGCTGTGTGACCTTGAGCAAGTCGCTTAACCCCAATTGCCTTGCCTTCACCCCCCCAAAAAATAAATAAATAAATATCCTGGGAAAGAAAGCAACTATTCAATTTCCAAGTTGCTTCTTTTAAATAACAGAACTGTCATAATGAAATTAATTAGTTCCTATTTCATTATTTCTGATTATAAAAGTTCATTTAAGCCCATTCCTTTAATTAATCTCTCTTAAAAACTAATCTCTAAAATAGTAATAGAATTTTACCATATTAAAATTTTGTTTCCATGTCAGATTATTATTATTACTGTTTGGAGCACACAAATGCAAGTATAAATAAGATAATAAGACTCTCCTCCCCTAAATATTGTTTTAAATAATTTCATATGCAAAATGCTTTCATCTTAAATTTCCTAATAAAAGTCCTGTTGTGAACCCAATTTAGCTTTCATGGTGACAAGACTAAGGAAAAAAAATGTTTTTAAAGAAACTAAAATATAAAGTTATTTAAGTTCAGTTTACTTCACTAAAATAATTAGCTCAGAAACTCTCTGTAATTATATTTATTCATTTATTGCATAAGTATGTGCCAATCTTCTAGCCTGAGTGAAGGCTATTTTTTATACTACAGCATACTACTACTGATATACTCATTTACAGGATCAGACAGGCCTTAGGGCCTCCTAGATAAGATAATGCTTTAATCAAAGAATTAGTCAACCAGACACCTGGGTGCCATTATTCTGATTATCATCCAATCCAGCCAGATGGGAAAACTGAAATGATTTTGAGCAGTTCACTATATCTGGGACAAAGAAATTAACTGATGGTTGACATATTGAAAAATGCATTTAAATATTTGTTATTACTGGTTTTTTTATAAATATATAAAGTGTTACACAGAACACACCCAAAAGATTGTTTTTAGTGGTTTTGATTTTTTAAAACTACAGTAGTCAATAATGTGAAAATGTTTTATAGGAATGCATATATAGAGCCTATATCAGATTACATGCTGTCTTGGGGAGGGAAAAGTGGAGGGAGGAGGAGAAAATTTAAAACTTATGGAAGTGAATGTTGAAAACTAAAAATAAATACACTAACTTAAAAAAATAGTAGTCAAATGATGCAATGACATTAACAGCCTCTCTAAAATGCTTCAATCCGTTTTCCCCAGCAACTTTTTTATCATGTATGACACGATTTCATTCAATTCAACAAATGTTTAAATATCTACTATGTATAGGCATTGGGTAGTTGCCAGAGATTCAAAGATGAAATCATTTCTGCCCTAAAGGAATTTACAACTCTAGAAGACTAGAACCTAAATCACTGTAATATAAATTAAACTGCAAGGACAAATGACACATCTCTAGCATATGCTAGGAGAAATTTAAGTTAATTTTGATGAGCGGGGGATCAGAAAAAAAAAAAAGAAACAGATAAGGGAAGGATTTGTGGAAGAACACAAAATCATAGACATAAAGCTAGAAGCAATCTTGAAAGACACCACCACAACCAACTCATAATTTTATGTGGAAAAAATGAGGTTCCAAGAGAGAAAGCAACTTGGTGAAGGTCACAAAGGTAATAAATGGCTGGGTTGGACCTTCCTGCCCATGTTCACATTCTCACAACTCAGCTCTCCCATATCTCCCTTCGCCAGACAGCTATCCACTACTGAGGCAGAAGCTGGTATACCTAGGTTATCTGTAGCTTCATCAACAAACATTTGTTTTGCCATCTAAAGTCTGGTAAAGAATCACAAAGACATTCTTGGCTTAAAAAAAAAATACACCTACTACCTCACCAGTTGGCAGAGGGACATGTTATTTTTACCTTGAGGAGTAGGGCCAGGCCAAACTTAGAAGTGGTGGGCATAATAACTGAGAGAGCTTTTCAGTAAAAAACAAAAAACAAAATCCAACTTTGTTCTCCTTAAAATTAAAACCTGAGATTCAAGATTTAAATCACTTTAAGCCAATCCAAGTTAAAAAGAAAATTTGTTGATCACCTGTATGGGCACCATGCTAGGAACTGAACATACAAAGAAAGGAAACCAGAGTCCCTGCCCTCAAAAAATTCACATTCTAGTAGGAAAGACAATTTGCAAGCAACTACATACAAACAAGATACAAACAGGGCAGTCTGGAGGTAATCTCAGAGGGCAGACATAGGCATTACGGGAAAGGTTTCTTGAAGCAAGTGGGATTTTATCTGAGATTTGAAGGAAGCCAGGGAAGCTAGGGGGAGGAGGAGGTGAGAAGTGAGGGAACTGCAGGCATGAGGGACAATCAGTAAAAATGCCCAGAATCAGGAGATGGAATGTGTTACTCAAGGGAGAGAAAGGACAAAGTCTTGGGATCACAGAGTATGTAGAAGGGAGCAAGGTATAAGAAGATCAGAAAGGGGGCAGCTAGGTGGCACAGTGAACAGAGCACTGACCCTGGAGTCGGGAGGACTTGAGTTCAAATTTGACCTCAGACACTTAACACTTACTAGTCTTGTTACCTTGGGCAAGTCAATTAACCTCAAATGCCTTACCTTAACCCTCCCCCCTCCAAAAAAACCAACCACAAAACAAAACAATAAAATGAAGCGTTGAGTGTCTCTTGAAAAGGTAAAGTATCTCTATACCAGAACAATCCATAGCTTTAGGGCAGCGGTTCTCAACCTGTGGGTTATGTTCAATTTATAACAATGAAAATACATCCTGCATATCAGATATTTACATTACGATTCATAACTGTAGCAAAATTACAGTTATGAAGTAGCAATGAAAATAATTTTATGGTTGAGGGTCACCACAACATGAGAAACTGTATTAAAGGGTCGAGGCATTAGGAAGGTTGAAAACCATTGCTTTAAGGTATCAATTCAAAGCATGTATACCCCACCCAAGCCTGAGCAGAACATACTGGACTTCTCCACCTTAGATTAAATTCCTTGCAAGGTTGGGTGGATCTGACCTAGATCTACAGAGAGTCAATGCAATCTCATTATCAGTTATGTCCTTCAAGTAAAGAGAACTTTTAAAAATGAGGAATTTAGAAAAAGGGGAGAGCCTTTGAGTCTCCCCATGATACTGGTTATTTATAATTATTTCTCATGGTAGGAAGAGAGCAGCCAATGAAGACCTTTGAGAGCCAAACAGGATTTTAAAGGTTTGATGCTAGAGGCAAGAAGGAGATGCTGGCGTTTAATGAATAGTGAATCATGTGATGACACCTGCATTTTTATGAAGATCATTGATAGTCAATGTGCAGCCTGGAGTGGAAGGGGGAGAAATGAGGCAGGGAAAACAACTACAAGAGTATTGCAATAGTTCTAATGTGATTTGATGAGGGCCTGCACCGGTATGGTGGAAGTGTCGGAGGAGAGAAATGGGAATATATGAAAGATATTGGAAAGGTAGAATCAATAGAACTTGGCAACAAATTGGCTACGTAGGGTGAAAGAGTGAGGAATCAAGGATGTCATAAGGACTGTTAGCTCAGGTGACTGAGAGGATGGTAGTGCCCTCAACAGTGCTGGGGAAGTCAAGAAGAGAGGATGGCTTTGGGGAAAAAATAATGAGTTCACTTTTGGAAATTGAGGTGTCTACAGGAGATTCAGGTCAAGATTTCCAATAGTCAGTTGAATATTTAAGAGTGGATGTTAGGATAGAGGTTTGGATCTAAGAATCTGAGATCTGAGAATCATCTAGATGGAGATAATACCCATGGCAGCTGATAAGACCGCCAAGAAAAATAGTATAGAAACAGTATTGTTTAAGAGAGTTAGATGTTTTTAAGTGTAATGATAAGAGTGATTTAAATTACCAAATGAAGTAGTTTAAATTATATTCCAGAGGGCAGCTAAGTGGCACAGTGAAGAGAGCACTGGCCCTGGAGTCAAGAAGACCTGAATTTAAATCTGACCTCAGACACTTGACACTTACTAGCTATATGACCCTGGGCAAGTCACTTAATTCCAATTGTCTTGCCAAAAAAAAAAGAATCAATTACATTACCTGAGCCTCGGTTTCCTAATTTATAAAATGAAGACACTAGGCCAAGATAATCTTTCTCTAGGGTCCATTTCAACTCTAAAATTCCATGCATAAGAGCCAAAAGAAGCTATAAGCCAAGGAAACTATATATTATAAAGCCTTGAAGCATGGGATCATGAATTTTACAGTCAACTCTTAATTATCTGAGTTAATGGATTAAAGTAGTTATTCATGTAACTCAGAATTGAAAGAAAAGAACTCTTATTTGGATTTGCAAGTTGTTCTTTAGTTATTGCACTATGGACACAATATTTCAATAAAAATGCTATTTGACAAGCATTTACTAAACTCATACCAGGTGCAATGTACCATAGTAGGCATTAGGGACAAAATAAAAATGGAACTGAAAACAGAAGCAATATTATCACCAGAATGTACTATAGATTACCTAGATAGAGAGCAGAAACACATGAGTTTAAGCAACAGAATCTCAAATCCAATAACATGCACATTACATAGTACTAAATGGGAGAGGCCTTCAATCATCCATACTTCTATTTGAGTACACTCTCCCTTCCCCATCTTTCCCAAAAGCAAGGCGGTTAATCATTCATTTCCTGGTCTTAATAATAATTCCTTTCTTCAAAGGTAGAGGAGCACAAAAAAGAAAATTCTATTTTGGATCTGACTCTCTCACTAACAAAGAAGAACTCGTTACTGAAGTTGAAATAATGGGAATAAGTGGGGGAGGAGAGAGATGAAGCAAGTAAGTGCTTAGTCTTAGAAACTATAATAGTGTAACTCAGGAAAGATAGTAATAGTCTGTCACAATAGGTCTTGAGAGGAAATATTTTTAAAGGTTCAGAGAAATAATGGATAGGATCTAATGAAGTAAAATTTTATAGGAAAAGTAAGCATAGGAGAGGACAAGGCAAACCAAATTTTTAAAAAATCTTTTTTAAAAGAGAAACAGTTCTTATGAGGCGGAAAATGGAAGCAGCCTGAAGAGACCAATGTGAACATCCAAGGAACTCACTAGCCAACTTAAATTTTTAAAGGAAGACAGAAGCAAAGGCAAGTAGCAAAGGATGAATACAAAAGCAAGGAAAGTTGAAATGAATAGTGTCTGGAACACTAAAGCTGAGAATGAGTAAGAACACAAGAGGAAAAATAAGAATAACAGTGTTATTTTAGATACTGGAGAAAAAAGGAAGATCAACAAAGGGTTAAGCCTGCTGCTTAGGGAGGAAAGATGGAGAGGACAAAGCTACTCAACTCTGATTCTATTTCTGTTTGCCTTGGAAAATGATCTTTGAACTAGAATGGACATAAAAATCCAATCTATACCAAAATATTCACAACAGTACTTTTTACAGTAGCAAAGAAATGGAAACAAACTAGATGCCCATAAACTGAGGCATCACTAAACAAATTGTGATGCATGCCAGAGTATTACCTCCTGGTAAAAAATAAAGATATGAAAAATTCAGATTAGTGCAAAATAAAGTAGGCAGAACCAGAAGAAATATATATGGCTTTAAGATTTATGCATCCTAACTGAATCCTCACAACAACCTTGGATGGTAGGTATTCTTATCCTCCACTTTACAGACGAGGAAAATGAAAGACACAGTGGTAAAAACCTGCTTTTGGCCATAAAGCTAGTAAATATCTATCTGGGCTGAATTTAAAGTCTTCCTGACTCTAGATTTATCACACCACTTAATTTATAAAGTGACAACAACAACAGAAAGAAAAAAAGGAAACTGTAATTGAACTTTATGCAAATATATTGACCACACTTGTCTCCAAATGAAGGATAAGAAAATGTATTTTCCTTCCTTTATTGAAAAGGTGAGAGGATTAAGAGTATAGAACTATAAATTTCACATCAAATTCAACAGATGTGTTACGTTTTGTTCAACTGCTTTTTTTCTTCTCATTATTATTGTTATTATTATTATTATTATTATTATTATTATTATTTTAAAACAAGGAATGACTCAATAGAGGGAAAGGAGAGTCTTAAAGATTTTGAAGGGACCTCAGAGATAATCCAGTTCAGCTCTCTCAGTTTTCAAATGAGTAAAGGGAGATTAGATGGTTAAAATGACTTGTCTGATGTTACAAAAGTAACATTGCATCAGTAAGTATCAGAGAGGGATTTTAAACTCAGCGTTCTAATTCCAGAGCCAGTGTCCTTTCTGCTATACTCTGCTAAAAATTAAGTCAAAACAAAAGATCACTAAAAAAAATTTAAATATCACAAAAAGAATTCTAAGCCCTTATTTTGACTCTGCTTCTAAGCTTTTTCAAAGGTAAAACAAGAATGACACTAACTTCAAGAAGCTGCTTCTTTGAAGAATATTTGACTAGAACAAGACAAAAAAATTGGAACTTTTAAAAATAATGTAACAATTGCTTTTCTAAAAATAATTACATTGTCAAATATATGTTCTCTACTTAATTTTCTAGAAAAGAGAAGTATAACTATTTGGGGCAGGTTGTAAACAGTAGGGGGAAAACAACAGATCTTAACCTTTCAGTCTATGTGGTTTTGTAATGCTTGCAGGAAGAGGGAGAAGCAAACTTCATCTTTTCTTCTCGGTAGTACAAACCTCTTCCAATATTCCTAAAATTATTCTTTAATACCTTGTGTAGCATATGTAACAATTGTTTATATAACATATTAATGTTTCTATGTCATGTATTATTCACCAATTTTGTGTATGTATTTGTCTCTCCATCGAGGCAATTCACTGGAAGCAAAGACATCTCATCCTGCCTGTAACCACTGTTGCATAAGGCCATACACAAGGAAAAACAAGGAATACTCATATTTGCTCACTGCTTCAACTACATCAACTAATATTCAAATATACAAATAGATCTTGGTCTCACTGAAGTGGGTATTGTCTCCAAGGATGTAGCTCATATCCATCCAAGCCTGCCCATCCTGTTTGATAAGATTTGTTTCCTATTCTCTCTTAAGTTTGAAAATATGTAGAAAGTCTTCCTTGCACTCTCTGTAAATATACTAGTGATCCATAAAGGATTTCTCCTCCTTGCTTCTGCCATGCAACTAGGCCACCTTTTTAAAAATCATATATTTCTTTGATGATCTCCTTTATATCATGCTTCTTCATAACTCCTGTTTCTAGTATGTTGTAGCCTACTGATGAATACCACGTGCTTCTCCATTATTCCCCAAGGATCTTTTAGATTCTTTGGAGACTAGAGTGCTCCATAACTCACAACCATACAACATCACTGGTAGATTGGTATTTAAAAGATGGGGCTCTGCACTGTTTTTAAAATCACTTTGCAGTCTTAGTTTATGTTAATGGACCTAATGAAGCTCCATTCTTTATAATCATATTGGAATAAGTTATCCAATATACAAAAAGCAAAAGAGCACTACTAATAAAGACCACAGACAATAATCAATCAGCATTTCCTAGTCACTGATGCAGGGTCAGTAAGAGAAGTATGTAACTGCTTATATTATTTAAGCAAAACTAGAAAGACCTCCTACCCATAACCATTTTTCTCACTTTGACACCTAAATTTCTACCATTAACCTTCATTTCTTGGGGCTTAAGTACAGGTCACCACACACAGCTAACAAAAGCCAGGGAGTGTCTAGAGCAGCAGTTCTCAACCTGTGGGTTATGTTCAATTTGTAACAATGAAAATACATTCTGCATATCAGATATTTACATTATGATTCATAACAGTAGCAAAATTACAGTTATGAAGTAGCAATGAAAATAATTTTATGGTTGAGGGTCACCACAACATGAGAAACTGTATTAAAGGGTCGCAGCATTAGGAAAGTTGAGAACCACTGGTCTAGAGGCTAAGATTAAATCTTTTTATCCTCCAAGGTCTGAGATGGAATCATACATTCTCCAGTCTCAGAGAATTAGCTCACTTATGATTAGAAATGTTCAAGATGCTTTCTGGTTTAGCGAGCAAAAGAATCTGAGACAAGACAAAAGGTAAACTAAAACAGTAAAATCATTGCGCTCTCCCATTTAGCCCACATTCCTGCTTTATATAATCTATTCGCAGCAAAAAAAAAAAAAAAAAAGACAAAACCAACAGAACCTTGATGCTACTCTCCTCTCTCCCAGAAAATAACTGAAAAGATCAGATAAGATAGTAGGGTCAGAACACATGCAGAAATGCAACCTAGAGGGGGAAAATACTGAACCATGAAAATGCTAATAGCTGGAAGTTCTACTAGATTGTAAACAACCTCAAAAAGAGTAGCTTTCTATCAATTAATTTTAGTATAAAAGTTAGGGAAGTATTATAGAGAGCCTAAATAAATACATATGTACACACACAAACCCTATCTATTTAGTTTTTCACTAGACTAAAAAAAGTTAGTGAATGGACTCTAGCTTTCTACTATGTCCTTATTTGACCTTTGTTAAGCCCAGAGAATGCAGTAAAATATAATGTACTTAATGTATCTTATATACATGTAGTGTAAGCAACCATACAATATGTATAAACATATATGTATACCTGTACATATATACATATACATATATATATATATATATATATACTCACATACACACACATGCACACAGAGAGACCAAGGAATGGGAACGTTAAAGAAGAGAATCAGACTAGTGATTTCACTGGTATAAAGAACATCAATGAAAGTTGTGGGAACCTTCTCTGCAATTAAAAAAAAAACAACTTGGAGAATTGGCTGGGTCATTAAAAGGTTGAGTATCTTGCCTGAGGTCACACAGTAACTGTCACAAGTGAAACCTGAACTTGTGATTTTTTTGATATATCTATCCATTAGGTTTGACCCCAGTATTTAACCTTAGCCATTGTTAAAAGGCCCCGTTGTAGAATAACCAATAAATTTTGTTTCCGTTGCTATAACTGTAAGGATAGATGGCAAAATACTTAAATTTCCTTGGCATTTCTTGATGATTTTAAAATAACGAATATTCCAAAACTAAAAGTATATTTTATATTAAGTCTTTATATAATATCTGCCACCATGCAAAGGCACATTTCTGTGATACAAAGCCAGCTGGCTCTCTCATTGAACAGAAGCTGACATAAGCCTCATGGAGTAACCAGTATTAAGAGAAGCAACTGAAGACAACTCTGGTGATTTATTTGGGTATGAAATTTTGGGGAAATAAAAGGTCTATGGGAAATGTAGTCATCCCTTCACAATTAAAAGGCAAGTCTGTGAGCTGCTGAAACCATCCTAACAAGCAAATAACATTTCATTCACTTCCAACTAATCCTGATCATTTTTAACAATTAAAAAAAAATAAAATTAGCACATAATATTTCGTTTTCTCCAAAAAAATTCAATGGTCATATCCAATGACCCTGCCATCACCATAACCAACCCCAAACTAACCTTCAATTGTTATTATGAAATTCTAGAATTCTTAAAGACTGCTTCCACTCCAATCCTATTTCCCATCTTAGCCTCTCCCCAACACAAGTAAAATGCTAATTATGATGATGAAGACTTCCCCCAGCAAAAAATGGGTGGATAAGAACATTTTGAAGGTGGCTGAAACAGTTTGGTGGAACACTCAGAGCTTGGTCAGACATCAAAGATGCTATGGTCATCCACTGCATCCCATTCCTGACTTTTCTCTTGTCTTGTCACTGAAATCTGATGACCGTAAGGGAGATTGAGGCTGATGACTGTGAGTGACTCTGTCTCAATTAAATCTAATTCATTTGCAGGTCAAAACATTATCCCATGATGTCACTGGTCCTCTTTAAAAATGAAGGACCAGCGGCAACAACAACAATTATGCTTTGCAGCCCAAGCATTTCCACTCCTACCCTGAAACCAAGTAGTCCTGGTTCTACCCCCAACAGTGAAATGAGGGGACGGAATGCCATGATCTCTGAGGTACCTTCCAGCTCCAGGTCTATGAGCCTATGAATTGCTCGTTCTCATTTTTCTTGCTCAAGTCATTTTTCAGTTGTGTCTGACTCTTTGTGATCCCATTTAGGGTCTTCTTGGAAAAAATACTGGTTTGCTGTATCCTTCTCCAGCTCATCTTATAGATGAAGAAACTGAAGCAAACAGGGTTAAGTGACCTCCCGGTGTCACATGGCTAGTAAGTGTTTGGCCACATTTGAACTCAGGCCTTCCTGACTCCAGGCCTGAAATTCTGTGCACTATTGGTGCCACCTAGCTGCCCCATGCTCATTCTTACATAGCTAGTAAACGAGGGAGGTGGGAGTCAGACCCACCTAACTCTGATGTCCAGCACTCTTTCCGCTATACCACACCTGCTCTTAAACCATAGTCTCTTTATACTTTATATAAGTAAATGATCTTGTACTAAATGCACACCAAGTTAATTCACCAGGACATTATTTTTATGTTATTAAAATATCTCTCTTAATACTTAGTATTTGTTCAAAACAACTTTGAGGTACCACATCTCACCAGTCAGATTGGCTAAGATGACAAAACAGGAAAATGACAAGTGCTGGAGAGGATGTGGAAAAAATTGAAACACTAATGCATTGTTGGTGGAGCTGTGAACTGATACAACCATTCTGG
>JAQQSW010011207.1:0-12815 GCA_028646575.1 Pseudocheirus occidentalis
CCAAAATCAATGAGAGTAAATGAAAGTAAAGGTGTAACAGTTATCCCTTGCCTCTTCTACACAGGATGATTAACCCCACTTTGTCTCTCCCTGAACCTCTCATTCTAGTCCTCTCCCACCTCAGAATTTCACCTTTTAAGGTATCATCCCTTTGTATTCAATTGATCCTATACCCTCTATGTACACATATACACACATCCTTGGATATGTATTCATGCACATATATAGCCTCCTATTTAGACATATTTGTAAGTTATACACACACACACACACACATACACACACATTTGTATTCCCTTCACCAGTCCTCATACTAAGAAAAGTTCCATAAGTTATTATTATCGTTTTTCCATATTGGCATGTAAATAGTTCAACTTTGATGAGTTCCTTGTGATTTTTTTCCCATGTTTACCTTATTGTATTTGATTTTCAAATTTTCTATTCAGTTCTGTTTTTTTCAGCAAGAATGTTTGAAAGTCCTGCACCTCATTGAATGACCATATTTTCCCTTGGAACATTATACTCAATTCTGCTGGGTAGGTGATTCTTGGTTTTAATCTCATCTCCTTTGATCTTTGAAATATCATATTCCAGGCACTTCAATCCCTCAATGTAGAAGGTGCCAGATCCTGGGTTATCCTAATAGTGTTTAGACAGTATTCAAATTGTTTTCTCTTGGCAGCCTGTAATATTTTCTCCTTTAATGGGGTATTCTGAAAACCTTCAATAACATTTCTAGGAGTTTTCTTTTGGGGATCTTTTTCAAGATGTGATTGGCAAATTCTTTCAAGTTCTATTTTGCCCTCTGAATCTAAAACATCAGGACAATTTTCCTTGAGAATTTCTTGAAGGATGCTTTGCAATTTGTTTTATTTTTAATTATGGGTTTCAGGTAGACCAATAATTATCTAATTGTCTCTCCTGAATCTATTTTCTAGGTCAGTGGTTTTTTTTCAAGGAAATATTTCAAATTGCTTTCTATTTTTTTTATTTCTTTTTAACTGTTTAATAGTATCTTGGTTTCTCATAGTCATTAGCTTCCACTTGCTCCACTGTAATTGTGAAAGAATTATTTTCTTCAGAATGCTTTTGAGATTCTTCTTCAATCTGGAAAATTCGACTTTTTAAGGCATTTTTCTCCTCATTGACTTTCTGGGACTCTTTCACCATTTGAATTAATCTATGTTTTTAAAGTGTTGTTTTCTTCAGTCAGGTTGTTGACTCTTCATGAATTTCTCACATCATTCTCATTTCTCTTCCCAATTTTTCCTCCACTTCTCTTATTTGTTTTTCAACGTCCTTTTTCAGTTGATCTATAGCTTGTAGCCAATCCTGGGTGTCTTGGAAGCATTTGGTATGGGAGTTTTGATTGTGCTGTCTTCCTCCCACTCCATGCTTTGATCCTTTTTGTCCACAAAAAAAGATTCTAGAGTTTTATTGCTGTTCTTATTTTGCTTCCTTTTCCTGGTTTTGGCCAATCATTTAATTGGTTGTTTTTTATTTAGGTCCATATCACTCTGCTTCCAGGGTGGAAAGCTCTGCCCCAAATCACTGGGTTTTTTGCAGCAGCCAGAGCTATTAGGGGAGTGCTGCAACCCCCCACCATCTTTGGCTTGATCAACGCACACCACCACCCAAGACCAGAATCCGGATCCAGGCCACGCAAAGCAAGAACCCTTGGCCCTGATCAATTGACTCAGCCCCCCTGCAATTGGCAGGTCAGGAGCCCTGAAGCAGCCCAGTGGGGACAGTTGCTGGTTATAGCAGATCCTGCTGTTTCCCTGATGCTTTCTTGCCCTGGGGGCAGATTGGATGACCTGCTTTTCCTCCCACAAATTTAGCTTGAAAGCTTGATTTTCACTGACCTTTTTCTAATTCTCTAAATCCTTCCTGCCTTGATAGATGTGGAGATTGCTCCAGGTGCTGTAGACTTGCACTCAAGGGCAGACTCACACTGTGGCTCTGCTCCTCAAGTCTGCCCTGGGGCCTGGCCATGGTTTTGATTTGGGGCTGGGCTGGCCTCAGCTCCTAGCTTGTGCACTGAGCCCCTACTGCCAAGCTGCCTTCAGTGAGAAATGTGTTTTCTGCATTTTTGTGAGTTTGGGAGCCTTAAATTTGTTTAGAGTTATATTTTATGGGTATTTATGGTGGCTCTGTGGAAGCTGCGAGACTTTGCTGCATCTACACTCCCATCCTGCTAGGGATTTTTGAAAACAGATAGGAAGAGGGTCAGACAAGTGTTTGGAAGGCTATTACAGTAATCCCTTTGCTACCACCAAGTATTGAACTATATTGCGTTGCTCATACTTGAGTCCAGGTTACAATTCTAGGTCACAGTCCCAGAGTGAAGAGGAGTAATATGATACCATAGCTTGCGACCCTACAGGAGCAGGGACATTGGTTATAGTTTGAAGGTAGAAAACAGTGCTTGTGGTCACTAGTGGACTAGAGCACAGGGCAGGAGAACAGTAAACAGACTTCTTCGTAGATCATAGCACCTTGGAACAAGAGAAAATATATGCACTCCCAGATTTAGCTTTGAATACATATTCACAAAAACTTAAAGGTTTCAAAAGTGTCCCCTTTGTCCCAAGAACCAAGCCCAACTTCAATATAAAGGTACAATCAATAAATAGACTAGAAAATGGAGCAAAAAAATCCTTATCACAGAAAGTTAATATAGTGATAGGGAAGGTCTAAACACAAATCTAGATGACAAAAAAGGCAAAACTGCTATATCCAAAGCCTGAAAAAGTGTGAATTGGTTTCAGAAATAAAGAATTTTTAGGAGGTGGAGTCAAGATGGCAGAATCAAATCAGGAACTTCCTTAAGCTCCTACACTTACCTCCTCAGATACCTGTAAAAAAATACATTAAATATTAGAGCTCCAGAACCCACAATTTGATAGAGAGAAACAAATCTCCCACTGAAGGCAGCCTGTCAGGCTGACAGGAAGGATCTATTGCATGGGAGCCAAGCTCAGTCTCATGTGAGCTGCATGGGGTCAGACCCTTGGTGGCCTCAAACAATGGCACAGACCAGCTAGAGCAGACTTCAGGAGTGTTATTCACCAGCAGCTGTGGCAGTTGCCAGACTTCTCAATCCATAAACACCAAAGAGAAAGTAAAGGGTCAGTAGTGAAAACTGTTGGAACTGGGTGACTGATGAAATTGATATGGCCCCTGAACCAGGGGTAAGAGGTAACAGAGTCACAGCAGCTGCAGCTGATGCTGCATGGCTACCTCCAGAACTTCTTTCCTGAAGATCATAGAGGCGAGGTGGAGGAAAGTGACCATTCAGAGGAAAATTGTTCTTGCTTTGACCTGCTTGAATCTGGGTCACTGTCTTGGGTGGTAGTGCTGGGGTGTGTGTGAGGGCTTGTAGTGGCTCTAGAGAGGGCACCATCCTCAGACCTCTGACACATTTGCAAAAGCCCAAGCGATTTGGGACACAGCTCTCTCCACTCTGGAAGCAGCGTTCTACCATGTCAAAGAGCTCAAAAGTCAAGTAATTGGTTGGCAATATGAGCAAGGAGAAGAAGGACAATCAGGCCATAGTATCCTTTTTTGGGGAAAAGAGAATCAAAACATGGAACCAGAAAATGTTAATGAAGTCAAAACTCCTGCATCAAAAGATTCCAACAGAAACAGGAACTTGTTACAGGCTGTGGAGGAGCTCAAGAAGGATTTGTAAAATCAAGTAAGAGAAGTAGAGGGAAAATAGGAAAAGAAATGAGAATGATGAAAGACAATCATGAAGAGTGACTCAACAGCCTGATAACAGAGATCCAAAAAATACTTAACAAAATAACACCTAAAAAAATAGACTAACTCAAATGGCAAAAGACACCCAAAAAAACAATGAGGAGAAGGATGCCTTAAAAAGCTGAATTAGACAGGTGGAAAAGGAATTCCAAAAGCCCACTGAAGAAAATAATTCCTTCAAAATTAGATTGTAGCAAACAGAAATTAATTATTTTATAGGAAATCAAGGTGGTATGAAACAAATCCAAATGAATGAATAAATAGAAGGTAATGTGAAATATCTCATTGATAAAACCACAGAACTGGAAAAGAGAGTCAGGATAATTTTAAAATTATTGGACTTCCTGAATGCCATGATCAAAAAAGAGCCTAAAGATCATCTTTCAAGTAATTATCAAGCAAAATTGCCTTGATTTTTTAGAAACAGAGAGCAAAACAGAAATTGAAAGAATTCACCCATCACCTCTTCAAAAAGATCCCCCCCAAAAACTTATAGGAACATTTATATCTTATAGACAAATTTGAGAGTTCCCAGGTCAAGGAGAAAATACTGCAAGCAGTCAGGAAGAAAAAAAATGAGTATTGTGGAAACTCAATTATGATAACACAAGATCTAGGAGCTTCTACATTCTGGGATCAAAGAACTTGGAATATTATATTGCAGAGGCCAAAGGAGCTAGGATTAAAACCAAAAATCACATGCACAGCAAACTGAAGCATAATACTTCAGGAGAAAATATGGTCATTCAATAAAATAGAGGATTTTCAATCATTCCTGATGAAAAAACAAGAGCTGAACAGAAATTTAACTTTCAAATACAAGAAGCAAGGAAGCATGAGAAAATAAACAGGAAAAATAAATTATAAGGGAGTTATTGACATTGCACTGTTAACATGCCTGCATGGAAAAATGATATTTGTCACACACAAAAGATGAGTCAACAGCTTGCTAAAGGATACTCCAGAAATGCTGAAGAAAATTACAGCTTAAAAAATAGACTAATTCAAATGGTAAAAGAGGTCCAAAAAGCCAACAAGGAGAAAAATGTCATAAAAAGCATGAATTACCAGATAGAAAAGGAAATTCAAAAGCTCATTGCAGAAAATAATTCCTTCTAAATTAGACTGGAGCAAATGGAAGTTAATAACTTTGTGAGAAATCACGATATTATAAAACAGATCCAAAAGAATGAATAGGAGAGTTGAAGCAAATATATATATATATATATGTGTGTGTGTGTGTGTGTGTGTGTGTGTGTGTGTGTGTGTGTGTGTGTGTGTGCGTGTGTGTATGTGTGTATATATGTATAAATTCACATGTGAGAGTGTAAATGTGTGTACATGTATCCATAGACATATCCATATGGCACAAGATGAGTTCTTAAGGGATGATATCTAAAAAATAAATTTAAGAAGTGAGAGAGGAATATAACAAGCAGAGATATGGAGAGATAGAATGGCGTAAATTATCTTATCAATGAAAACTGTCCAGATATTCTAAAACTGGAGGATAAATTAGAAGTGGATAGAATCCACCAATCACCTCCCTAAAGAGATCCCAAAATTAAAACTTGCAGGAGAATTATAGACAAATTCCAGAGCTCCCAGGTCAAGGATAAATTATTGAAAGCATCCTGTAAGAAACAGTTTAAATATTGTTGATCCATAATCAGGATAACACAAGATTTATCAGCTTCCAGATTAAAGGAGAAGGCTTGGAACATGACATTCTAAAGGAAAAGGAGCTAGGATTCTAACCAAGAATTATCTTCTTATCCAAAATTAGTAAAATCCTTCAAGAGAAAAACAAATATTCAATAAACCAAAGGATTTCCATGTACTCCTGATGAGAAGACCAAATTTTCAGAAAAGAAAATTTGATTTTCAAATACAATACTCAAAAAGCATAAAAAGATTAAACAGGAAAGAAAAATCATGAGGGATTCAATAAGTTTAAACTATTTCTATTTCTTTTTCATTTAAATATATTTAGTTTTCAGAATTTACTTTGATAAAGTTTTGAAATCTATATTCTCTCCTCTCTCTGTAACCCCCTCTCACCAAGATGGCATGTAAGCTGATATAGGCTAAACATGTATGTCATATTAAATCCATTTCCACATTAGTCATGCTGTGAAAGACGAATCAGAACAAAATGGGAGAAAACATGAGAAAGATAAATAAAAACAATAACAACAATAACAAAAAGAAAATAGTGTGCTTCAATCTGCATTCAAACTCCATAGTTCTTTCTTTTTCAGAATTGTCTTAAATAATTGCATTACTCAGAATGTCTAAGTCTAATAAAGTCAGTTATTGTACAATGTTGTTCTTACTATGTACAAACACTCTGGTTCAGGTCACTTCACTCAGCCTCAGTTCATGCAAGTCTTTCCAGGTTTTTCTGAAATCTTCTTGCTCACCATTTATTATAGAAAAATTATATTCTATTACATTAATATACCAGAATTTTTTTTTCATGTATTCCCCGATTGATGGGCCTTCCCTTGATTTCCAGTTCTTTGTTACTACAAAAAGAGCAGCTATAAATATTTTTGATATGTGTTGGTCCTTTTTCCCTCTTTTGTCATCTCTTTTGTATAAACTTTATATTTCTCCATGGGAACATGATACTTATAACTTCTAAGAGCTTTATTATTATTAATGCTGTAAGAAGAAGTATACATATGCAGAAAACATGCGTATACATTGAAAATAATGGGATGATAGCTAAAAAATAAAATTACTGGTGAGAAAAAGATATGCACTGGGAAAAGAGAGACTGGAGAGATAACATAAAGTAAATTATGTTACATAAAAGAGGCAGAAAAGAAGCTTTTAGGGGAAGACAGGGAAAGTAGGCAGTAGCACCTAAACCTTACTCACATCCAAATTAATTCAAAAAGGGAATAACATACACACTCAGTTGGCTATAGAAGTCTATCTTACCCAACAGGTATAAAAATGAATATGAAAAAGGGTGAGAAGCTGGAAGAAGGGAGGGTAGACTGGAGGAAGTAGAGGTCAGAACCACACCCTTTGGGAAATGGACAGGGTGAAAGAAGAAAGACAATAAGATTAATGGAGTGAAAATAGGATGAAGTGAAACATAGAGTTAGTATCATAACTGCAAAAAAATACAAATTTCTCTAATAAAGATCTCATTTCTCTAATATATAGATAACTGAGTCAAATCTATTAAAATAAGAATGATTTTCCAAATGATAAATGGTTAAAAGATAAGAACATGAAGTTTGTAAAACTATAAATATTAAAAATGAAGAAAAATCTAACAGATTGACTCATATGACAGAAAAGAAAAATGACATAGGAGAACCTGAGACATAACATACTGTTAGTGTAGTTGTGAACTGATTTAACTATTATGGAGAGCAATTTGGAATGATGGCCAAAAAGCAAACAAACTCTATGTACCCTTTGATCCAGCTATACCACTACCAGGTCTATATCCTAAAGAGATGAAAAAAAGGGAAAAGTACTTACATGTACCAAAAAATGTATATATTTATAGCAGCTCTTTTAGTGGTGGCAAAGAAACTAATAAGATACCTTTCAATTAAGGAATTGTTAAGGAACCACTTGTGTTACGGTATTATACTGGAATAGTGTTGTACTACAAGAAATGATAAACAGGATGATCTCTAATAAACCTGGAGAGACTTATGTGAACTGAAACAAAGTGAAATGAGCAGAACCAAGAGAATGTTGAACATAGTAAAAGCACTAGTGAACAGAAGGCTGATGACCAATACATACCTCTGAATTAGTTGAATGTAAATGAAAGGGGAATACTTCTAGATGTATCCTTTAAAATGAAGCATATCCAAAACAAGAATACAAAAATTCTCCACGTGTGAAATTCACAGATCAAAATATGTTTTCTGCTCCAGAAGTTTCATATTAAATTGAAAAATATTTATTTATAAACCACACTCTTTACTAGCTGCCAATAGTAATTCTTGCTCCTTCTTTACTATGTGGAAGAGGAAATTTGAAGTCCAAGAAATTGACTAGGAATGAAATAAGTTTAGAGAAGCACACATCATCTTAGAGTAATATATTCTTTAAGTAGCATGAAATTAGTCTGTAAATCACATGCACCTAAAAGTTCTCTTTATAACAAAGTTGAACATTTAAGGATTAAGTTTGATATGGTGCTGATGTATCAAAATAACACATTTCATGCTGTGTGATAAAATTTTCACCACTGTCAAATTCAGTGAAAAATAATATTTTAACAGGTTTACAAGAAATGAAAACATGCTTCATTATCACTATGAATTTTTCATGAGATCAAAGGAAGATTTTGTTGTTGTTGTTTCAGGGCAAAATCTGTTTCCTTAATGTGAAAAAGCTGGTTAGGTCTGGAAAGGTTAGCATTTCTCAGATAAATGTTGAATTTCAAAATGAAGAAAAAATATAATCCTTCCTTAAGTTTCATAGGAATAGAAGTCTAGTTATATGCATTTTGTAGACATTTTACTGGGAACTGGTTTTCTAAAGGCACACGTGAAATACTTGATGAAATGAAAAGTGAGAATGTATTGCAAACTGCAAACTCATATCATTATATTAATATCATACCAAATATTTGTGCTTGAAATATTTTATCCTTTGGAGTTAAAAAGCAGTAGACATTCACAATTTATGTTGAATAAATTCACTGAATTAAACAATACTAAATAGAAATAGAATTTTAAACTCCAAATAATTTTGACATAAAATGAATTAAATAATATCAAGACTAAGGGTCCTTGACCTGAGTGCATATTTTTTTCAGTATATTTTGCTAATGTGTTTTGATACACTTGGTATGCTTTGTATTCTAATACATTTTATTTTATTATTTTAAAACAGTATTCTGATATGACCTATTCTAACAGTTTTTATTAGAATGACAAAGGAGTACATAAGACAAAATAAAAGCATCAAAGGACCTCTATTAATAAAAGGGGAAAAAAACCTGAAGCTAATACTTAGTGAATTGAGGCTAAAAGAACCACATCCACCAAAAATATACTAATTATTTGAGTTGAAGTATCCTCTACTTCTTTCTTTGAATTATAAATTCAAAAGTTTGAATGTTCAATGTAATTTTGCTGCTGTAGTTCATTTTTAAGATGAAGCTGAGCATTGAGAAATAAGCAACCAACTCTATGTCAGTTAATGAGCAAATGAGCAAAACACCATGGATCATTGAGACTTTTGTTTTGAGTTACTGCCTTCTAGTTTTGTGCTTAAGGTATTCCTGTCAAGAATAAATATAATCCTTTGTTTTTGTTTTTATTTACTCTTTCTTTTAACCTTATTTTCAAATTCATTTTTTATTGTATTCATGCTTTTCCTTCTTTTGGAAGGAATGTCTGGGCCTTTTTAATCCTTTTTTGAATTCTCTTTGTTCTTGCTACTGCTTTTTTGGGGTATTTAGTGTTTTGTGTTTTTCAAATATCTCAGATCTTCAATATTTCAGTACACCCCAAACTTCTGGATGCAGGATAACAGCTGAAACCTGCAGATTTGGTCTAAGTTTTGAAAGCTTCTGACTTGGGTTTGGGTCAGAACAATATTTAGGCTATTCCCTGGTTGGAACTCCAGCAGATTACCACTTACCCCTCTCACTGGTAAATAGTTGGAAGGCTCTGTGTTTTAGAGATAAAGAACTATGGATTCTGACTTAGACCGAGTTTCCTGCCCTGCCTATTCTGTTGAAAGCTTCATGTTAGTCTGGGATCTGGCTGTGAGATTCCACACAGCATCATGACTCAAAACCACAGAGTTGCTGATGCTCCTTTTAGATAACTCCTTTCTCTGACCACAGCTCTGAGATATATGTCCCATCTCAGTCTACACAGCAGATCTAAGAGATGGAAAACAAAGCTGCCCTGTGACACATCTTCCTGCTTCCTTGGTAGTGTCATGTACCTTATTTCTGTATCTGAGACTTTTTCTTGTCCTAGTATACAACTCCAAGACCCACATATGTCTTTGCCAATCCATTCCTAGTGAAAAATCCATATACACCTACTTGATAAAATCTTGCCACTGAAGTCTTTCCCCCTATACCTACCTGCACTGGAAAAGTGATTCTCGGTGATTCTTTCCTTGATTTACAGAACATAGCTCAGTTTGAGGAATTTTCTAGATCTTTGTAGATTAATTGTTGTGGAGAAACTGTCTGTATTTGCTTCCTTCTTCTATAACTCCTTGACTAGTCTCCCTCTCTTTCTTCCTATGTACAGTGATAGAGTTGGACTAGAATATCCCCAAAGTTGTTTTTTTCCTGAAATTTATTCATTTATTTTTAGTTCGCAACATTCAGTTCCACAAGATATTGTGTTTTATATTTTCTTCTCACCCACCTTCCCAAGACTGTATGCAATCTGATGTAGCCTCTACATATACATTTGTGAAAGATAGCAAAGACTTCATTATCCCAGAATAAGGTACTGAAACTTAAAGGAAACAACACTGGCCTTCTTCTCATTATCTGACCCCAAATTTACTGTGTAGATATGCATAAGCAAGGATGTTTCATTCTGAGAAGGAAATTATGATAATAAAGGATTGTGAACTGTAACTCTTATTGGCTGTCTCCAAATTTGGTACATAATGAGTGACTGGAAAACACAGTCCGCTGATAGGATAATAAGTAATGAATAATTATAGCAATGAAGGATTGAGATTGCTTTATGCCTATTAGGCAAGTACTCACAAAGAAATTGTGAGCCCACCTCACTAATCAATGGTGAAACTGGACAGGAGAGTAGGCTGGGTTAGGATTAGGACAACAGAAGTTTGGGAGCTTCCACAGTTCGCAATCCCTGAATGACACCACTTGAGCAATGGGGATTTTGCCCTTTCTCATGAGAAAGAATAAAGGACTCTTTCTGCTTTCCAACTCAGACACCAATTTTAAAAATCAGGTAGTGGTCTCTATCCCATACACATTTATATTAAACATATTTTTACATTAGTCATTTTTTAAAGAATAATTATACCCATGGATTAAACCATGAGAAAGAAGAAACAAAAGAAAAAAAGGAAAGAAATAGTATACTTCAATCTGCATTCAGACTCTTCTGTTCTTTATTTGGATGTGGATAGTGTTTTCCATCAGGAATCTTTTGGAGTTATCTTAGAACCTTGCATCACTGAGAAGAGCTAATCTATCAAAGTTAGTCATCACACAATATGACTGTAACAGTGCACAATGTTTTCCTGGTTCTGTTCCTCTCACTCAGCATCAGCTCATATAAGTTTTTCAAGGTTTTTCTGAAGTTTGCCTGCTTATCATTTCTTATAGCACCATCCAAAGTTGTTTTAAATCTTAAGACAAATCAATGGCACCTAGGTTGGACAGTAGATAGAGCACTGGACCTGGAGTCAGGAAGAACTAAATTCAAATGCAGCCTCTGACACTTACTAGCTGTGTGACCCTAGGCAAGTCATTTAATCATTGTTGGCTACAAAATTCAATGTATATACACATGTATATATACATACACACTCATACATGTACACAAATGCACATACATGTGTGTATGAAATTGGTATTAGCAACGCTAAAGACAGGATGCCATAGTTAATCCAGTGAATTCAGGACAATTGTGGGAAAAAGAGAAAAAAATCCTAATAGCATATGTAGAAATATGAGGACCTAAAAAATTCAAATGTACAACCCTGGTAGGCTTTGTAAGATAGAGATGTTCAGGGAACATAACAAATTTGAACAAAATTTTTCAGGTCCATTTTTTTCAGGTTATCCAGTGTCATTGGGGATGACAGCATATACAGGATGGTTTTAAATACCAAAAGTTAATTTCAATAAATTGTTATTTTGGGCACAATTTATTAATTATCAGTTGCAGAAAGTTATTTATATAAATTTTTTATCTCATTACATTTGAAGGTTTTGAAAGTCATAATCTGAACACCATAGTTTATGTACATTTCTCTCTCTCTAACTCTGCATTGCCTTGAGAGTAATATATGCTAAATCATACAATGACTGCCTGACTGGCTAGATGAATACTCATATATTTAACTGAATTTAAATATTTTTCACAAAATAACTGTTAAGGTTTCAAGTTCATTTTTAAGCATTTTTTTCCTTCTCTATGTAAATATAGCCTCAAACAGTGCTAAGATGAAGCAGCAAGCCTAACTGCCTCTCAGATTAGATGAAATAAACTATGTGAAGTGCCTTGTGAATGTTAAACCACTATACAAATGTCAGTACCTGGTGGTGTTATTATAGGATGGTTCCCTTTCAAAATATAGAATAAGTCGACATTTCTACCTGAGAAAGAAGATTTGGAACTGAAAGTAAACTTCCTAATCAAATACTTGTAGTTCTCTAAGGTTAATTATGTGTAATGGTAATGTAAATGGGAAGATCTTTCCTATCCATAATTAGGCCCATATGACCTTCTTAAGTCACATGGAAGCCTGAGTCACATGAGTCTGTGGTGGGAAGAGCTTGCTGGATATCCTGGGCTCTCCCCATGCCTCTTCCTGTAATGGTAATCAATTTGTTTGACATTTAGGGCTAAGTAGATCAGATACTTAGGGCTAAGTAGATCAGATACTTTGGGCTAAGTATATAACTCTATCCATTGGTGAAAAGGTGTGAATTCCTCTGTTGACTTCGCAGAAGGCCAGTGCTTATAAGCAGGAGAATTTTAGAGACACAGACAGATTTTGGAGTTGGCTCCTCAGTGAAGGAGGATTCATGGAGACTGAAGTCAGCTGAGAGGGAGAGAGAGTGTTCCTCTCCAAGTATCTGAAAGATGACTGAAGACATAAATAGGATGGGACTTTGTTTGCTGATGGCCTGGCTGAGCCTTGAGTTCCAGGCAAGAGAAGTCCTGAAGGGTTTGAGGTGTGCTGAACCCGGTGAAATTCAGTGTGTGCCAGGGATTGCCTTGAGGACTGGACAAGGACCCGGGAACTGTTCATCTCTGTGGACTGGATGAGAGTCTGGCAGCTTTCAGCTCCTGAATCTATGTGATTGTCTGTCAGATTCAGGA
>JAQQSW010011208.1:0-12815 GCA_028646575.1 Pseudocheirus occidentalis
CTCCCGCTCCATGCCTTGATCCTTTTTGTCCCCAAAAAAGGATTCCATTTTGTGATCTCTTTCAGGAGGTGATAAGTGGATTCTTTCCATTTCTATTTTACCCTCTGGTTCGAGAATATCATGACAGTTTTTTTGATAATTTTTTGAAAGATGATGTCTAGGCTTTTTTATCATGGGCTTCAGGCATTCTAATAATTTTTAAATTCTCTCTCCTGGATCTATTTTCCAGGTCAGTTGTTTTTCCAATGAGATATTTCCTATTGTCTTCCATTTTTCATTCTTTTGGTTTTGTTTTATTATTTCTTGATTTCTCATAATGTCATTAACTTCCATTTGCCCCATTCTAATTTTAAGGAATTATTTTATTCAATGAGCCTTTGGACCTCCTTTTTCGTTTGGTCAATTCTGCTCTTAAAGGCATTCTTCTCTTCATTGGCTTTTTGGACCTCTTTTTCAGCTAGTCTGGTTTTTTAAGGTGTTACATTCATCAGTCACTGCATTTCATTACCTTCTCCCACCATTCCCAGGAGCAACCCTATTTGCCCCAGCCACCTATGTTTCAGTCTTACATTCTGATTTTCCCAATTGATCTGCCCATATAGGTGTATGTATGTGTGTATGTGGTATGTGTGTGTGTATGTGTGTGGTGTTTGTATGTGTGTGTATGCTTGTGTGTGTAGGGGTAGGGATACTCAGAGTTAACCAGAAGGCCCAAGGCAGGCTGAACACAGTGTAGCAGCAGGTCATGGAGGGGTGGAGGGGAGGAAATCAAACCTAAGAACTTTAATTTTCTCTCTTTGTCTACTGGCTGCTTCCCTACTGCCTACAAACATGTCCATATATTCCTCAACCTGAAAAAAATCCTCCCTTTGTCCCTCTCTCCCTGCTAGCTATTATCCAATCTCTCTCCTGCCCTTTGCATCCAAACTCCTTGGGAAGGCCATCTACAACAGAAGTCTCCACTTCCCCTCCTCTTGCTTTCTCCTTAACCCCTTACAATCTGGCTTCTGACCTCATCGTTCCACTAAAACTGCTCTCTCCAAAGTTTCAATGAGATCTTAGTTGCCAAATCCAGTGGCCTTTTCCTCATCCTCATCCTCCTTGACTTCTTTGTAGCTTTTGCCACTGCCAATCACTCTCCTCCTGTATCCGCTTTTCTCTCTAGGTTTTTGGTAAACCTCTCTGCTGCTTCTCCTCCTATATCTCTGACCACGCCTCTGTCTCTTTTGTTGGATCCTCCTCCAGATCACACACACACCGCCCCCCCCCCCAGTGTAGTTGTCCCTCTGGGTTCTGTCCTGGGTCCTCTGCTTTTCTCCCTCTGTACCACTTCACTTGGGTATCTCATTAGCCTTCTCCCACCCCCTTTTGGTTTTCCTTTCTGTTGTCTTCCCCCATTACATTATTTTTGTTGTTGTGTTTGTCCTCTGTTCTCAAAGAGAACCATGACATCAGGGAGATGATGACATGAGTTGCAAATGAATTGGATTTAAGTGAAGAGGGGGCTGTGCAAAGTCACCAGCCTCACTTTGTCCTCTGGAGCCATTTGGGTCCAATGGCAAGATATGGATCAGGACAACTGGAGATGGCCCAGGATGCAATGGGGGACCCTGGCCTTTTAAGCTAGGGTCTTTTGAATACTTTTATAGAATCATCTGCAAAACTGCCTAGATGTATATATTTAACTATTATCTATCTATCTATCTATATATATATATATATATATATATATATATATATATATATATATATATATATATATATATATATAGCATCTAGTTAAATTTGGTCACCCAGAAATTATAGTAAATTGGTAGTAAAGCTATAAATGTGAGGAATGCAATGTCCCAATTACAACTGTATTTCCATCTTAAATTTTTAAAAGGTTAAAAATAGTTTTGTTTCAGCCCTTGTTGTAAACCTAAAATGTATCTCCTCCCCCCATCCACCCCATTTAAGTACCATGAAAAGCAATAATGGAATACTAGAGAGAGGTACAGCCTTGTTCAAGTCCTATCCCTGATACATACCATCTGTGTGGGCATGGGCAGCCGTTTAACCTCCTGGTGACCCTAAGCAACTCTCTAAGATTCTAGATTACAGATCTATCTCCAATCTGGATGTATAGAGGCAGTTTTTAACAAGTCTCCCATCCCTTCCCCCTGCCTATTCCTTTTCCCTGCTGGCACTCCTAGTTTTGACATTGTAAGTTCCTTGAGGACAGAGACTGTCTTTCTTTTCTTATTTACATCCCCAGCACAGTGCCTAACACATAGCAGACACTTAATATGTACTTTTTGAGGAGCGGCTAGGTGGCACAGTGAATAGAGCACCCTCCCTGGAATCAGGAGGACTTGAGTTCAAATATGGCCTCAGATACTTAATACTTACTAGCCATGTGACCTTGGGCAACTCGCTTAACCCCAATTGCCCTGCCTTGCCCCCTCCAAAAAAGCAAAAATAAAATAAATTCTTTTTTACTGTTAGCTCTCATGGATTTAATGACCATCTCTATACTTTACATATCTTTATACTTCTCACATCTACTTTTCCTGCCCTAAACTCTCTGATGACTTCTAATCTTACATCTCCAACTGCCTTTCAGACCTCTCAAACTAGATGTCCAATAGATACCTTAAATTCAATACATCCAAAACAGAACTCATCATCTTTCCCCTTCCCCCAAACTACCTTCCCTATTATTATACAGGGCACCACTATTCCCTGAGTCCCTCAGACTTACAACCTAGGAGTCCTCCTAGACTCCTCACTATGTCTCACCACCCATATTCAATATGGTGCCAAGGCCTCTCATTTTCACCTCTGTAGCATTTCTCATAATCTTCTCTGCTCTGACACTGCCCCTACCCTAGTGAAGGCCCTCATCTCCTCACCCCAGGATTTTGGAATAACCTGCTGGTGGATCTGCTTACCTCAAGTCTGTCCCCACTCCAATCCATCCTCCATTCAGCCCGACCATGTCACCCTTCTATTCAGTAAACTCTCATGACTCCCCATTGCTTCTAAGAGCAAATACCAGATGATCTGTTTGATATTCAAAATCCTCTATAACTCAATCCCTCCCTCCCTTTTCAGTCTTCTCACACCTCTTTCCCTGACATGTTTTGTTTGATCAAGTGACACTGGCCTCCTGGCTGTTCCAGGAACAAACCCCTCCATCTCTCAGCTCTAGGCATTGTTTCTGGCTGTCCCCTGTGCTCTCCCTCTGCCCTGATTACTGACCTCCTTAGTTTCCTTTAACTCCCAACTAAAATCACACCTTCCTACCCCTCTTAATTAATCCAGTGCTTTCCCTCTTATTTCCTATTTATCCTGTACATAGCTTGTTTGTACACATTTGTTTGCATGTTCTCTCTCCCATAAACATATGAAAAAGTGCTCTAAATCACTATTAATTAGAGAAATGCAAATCAAAACAACTCTGAGGTACCACATCTTACTGGTCAGATTGGCTAAGATGACAAAACAGGAAAATGATAAATGCTGGAGAGGATGTGGAAAAATTGGAACCCTAATGCATTGTTGGTGGAGTTGTGAATTGATCCAACCATTCTGGAGAACAATCTGGAATTATGCCCAAAGGGCTATAAAAAAAGTGCATATCCTTTGACCCAGCAATACCACTTCTAGAGCTGTATTCCAAAGAGGTCATACAAGTGAAAGGAGGACCCATATGGACAAAAATATTTATAGCAGCTCCTTTTGTGGTGGCAAAGAATTGGAAATCAAGGGGATGCCCATCAATTAGGGAATGGCTAAACAGGTTGTGGTATATGAATGTAATGGAATACTATTGTGCTATAAGAAAGGAGGAGCAGACGGACTTCAGAATAACCTGGAGAGACTTATATAAACTGCTGCTGAATGAAGAGAGCAGAACCAGGAGAATATTGTACACAATTATAGACACATTGTATGTGTGATGACTGACTTTGATAGACTGGGCTCCTCTGAGCAACACAAGGTTAGAAGACTCATGATGGAAAGGGGTATCCACATTCAGAGAAAGAACTGCACAGTCTGAATGCAGACTGAAGCAAACTAATTGCTCCCTCTCTTTTGTATTTTGTTTTGTCTCGTTCCTTCTTTCTCGTTCACTCTATTGGTTATAACTCTTTTTACAACTTGACTAATGTTTAATGCAAAGGTATTTGTAGAACCTATATCTGATTGCATGTTGCCATGGAGGGGAGGGGAAGGGGAGAAAATTTGGAACTCAAGGGATTGTGGAACTGAGTGTTATGAACTAAAAGTAAATAAATATTTTTTTTAAAAGACAGAGTTGTTTCTCAGTGATTATCTCAAGAAAGTCCTGGTCATTACTGCTTCTATTTTTCGATTATTTTTAATGGATGCTCTCTCCAAGCTTTTCTAAACAAGTTCTCTCCTATAATTTATCTGCTGCCAACATGAAGATAGCAGTAGGCCAAATGGGTCTTGCTGAAGCTTATTATTGTACTATGTGGTGAGAGGCAAGTTCATTGGTATGCTGTTACATCATTATTCATGTTTTCATGATTTTGAATTTATGCCTGTTGTATTGGTGTTTGCGATTGTCTCGTTTGCATCCTGAATTATTGTAGATGTGACATTTATTAATGGCAGACAGTTGTTTGCTTCAGTTACTATCACTGGTCTTGTTGAATTTGTAAAACAGAGCAATCTCTTAAAAAGATGGGTTGAAATGTATCATGTTATAAGGTGTCGAAATGACAGAGGCCTCCTAGTATTAGGACTAGACCCATATTATAATGATAAAGACATTTTGAGAATTTTTCACAGAAATCTAAAAGATTTGGAATGTTACAGAATTGTTTTGAAAACATGACTTTGTTGCAAAGCAATTGAGATATTAGAAAACAATTTGAGCACAAAACAAATTTGGTGTTTCCTTATGCAAGATTTCACCCTTGAAAAACAGGGAGAGGGGCGGCTAGGTGGCGCAGTGAATAGAGCACCGGCCCTGGAGTCAGGAGTACCTGAGTTCAAATCCGGCCTCAGACACTTAACGTGAAAAACAAGTCGCTTAACCCCAACCTGCCCTCCAAAAAGAAAAAAAAAAAAAAGAAAAACAGGGAGAGAATAAAGAAAACTACCCTGCTTCATAATAACTCCCAAGCTGCAACCCTTCCAATGCCCACTTCCACAAGAAAACTTGACGGATTTGTCAAGGTGAAGTACCATATGTATTGTATTTCTTCTGGTGTGGTGGAAGCTGTGGGCTGAAGAAGGCTGGACTGTCCAAAATCCCTCTTCAACCTTTCCAGAGTTGCTGTCCCCCAGGCTCTTTGTGGTCTCCCACAATGACTTGACTTTGCCAGGCTAGGCCTTGTTGGGAACCTGAGAAGCATCTGGAGGCCACAGATGCTATCACTATTGATTGTAGCAAGTATGTATTTCTGAAACATTTAATCTTTATAAAGCTGAGATACCATCTTGTTTAGATTCCTTTTTTAATGCGTGTGATGGATGAAATCTTAAATAACTGAGGAAACAAAGATTCAAGCTTTCAAGCATATTGATTTATTAAGAATGCATACCAATTACATAAAAAATCTGGACCAGGTCCCCTCAGCTGGGGCTGGACCCTAGGGGAAGACAAAGTTTTATGTATTAAAAGAAAGAAATTAATGGTATATACATCAAGATCCACGATTAGGTCATTTGATTTCTAGTTGGAGGAAAGATTAGGAGCTTTGCAAGTTAGGAGGAGGATGAGAGAGTTTCAGGAGTTGGGGGTGGAGAGGAGAGCAAGCAGGTCAACTTTTCCATATATAAAACAGGATGTCAGTCAATTCTGCTGATTAACAAGTAGGTGGAATTTACAAGAAAATGAAACTTGTACTCAAATGGGAGTCAGTTTTACAAGGAGTCAGTTTGGTTTACATCATTCCCACAGTCCTCTCCTGTGTTATGCCCCAACTTCATTTTCACCAGAAACTCTCTGGATTTTATTGTTGATTTTGCTTAGTGTAGTGATTATTAGGAATACTTATGTCACATTCTAGTAGCACTGACTGTATGCTATCATAAAAGCAAGTATGGTAAGTCAAGAGGCATTCCTGTGCAGACAAGCTGGGGACCAGACAGTAGGAAAGTGTCTGGAGAAGGACTACTATAGAAATCTAACCAAGGAGGAGAAGAGGGAGAATGAGGAAGATTAGCACAAGGAGGAGGTTGAAGACAAGAAAGAACTGACAACTTTTGTAAATGATTTCTGTAGGGTTCCACTGCCTCCAAAACGCAGCACTAAATTTTGCAAATGTAACCCCTGTCTCAAAGCCATTGGTAAGGTGGAAATGTATGCTTTGCCCTTTGTGAAGAGCAGGATGGAGTTGGTGAGAGGCAAGGGCCTCAGTTTTTGTCCAGTTCCCTTCCTGGAGTTCTTCCAGGCCAGGCTTATCAGGCTCTTCTGGTTTCCAAATTGAGGAGAGAATATGGATGAGGCCAACGTTCTTTTAGGTTGCTGAAGGGAGCATGAGACTCTGGGAACTGTTGAGAGGAGCCAGCAGCCTCCATCATGTCCCTATTCCCAGTTTGCTACACTAGAGACTGCAGGGAGTTTCCCCTTGGCTGAGATCCAGGACCTTCTCTCTTGGTTGGGCCCAATTACCTGGCTCCCAAAAGGAGAGCTCCTTCACTCTGTATTGTCTGTTATATGTCCTCTTATGCACAGAATGTCGTCTCTGATTTCTGTTTTGCTGTGATTTAGATAAATGGGTTTCTTTGTTATTCTCTACATGTGTTCACTGTGGAAGTGGTATTCAGTGGAACGAGGGTCCAGCCTTGGATATAGAACTTAAGGTCCTCCTCTCCCCCAGGAACGACCAAAGGATCAGAAGTTAGATGGAATTCAATCTTATCTCCTCTATATACAATATATAAAAAGAGACGATACATATGTTTCTAGCACAGTACTCCCTCTCTCTGAGGAGAACAGAGTGGCCTCTGGCTCCAACTTCCTGCTTCCCCTCCTGGCAGGAATGAAAGTCTCCTTTGGAAAAGGGTGGAGGGAGAAGAGGCAGATGTCTATTCTCCCTCTTCTTGAGCCACATGCAATGACAGCTTTCTCCACAGGAGGTCCTCTCTACACATGTGAGGCCCATTCTCTCTACACAGGGTTCTTTCTCTATACATGAGAGCACTGTCCATAGGAACATAGCCTCTGGTCACTTATTTTTGCAAGATAAAATGGTTTTACGGGGACTAGTTCGTTTTTCTGAAAGTTGGGACAATCTCCTTTCTGTCCCGGGCTTATTCAAAGTGTTTTGTTTTCTCAAGAACAGCTTGTTGTGGTTTTTTAAAAATATTTTTCAAATTTATTATTTGTTTATTAATATTCTTTTCTTTTTAAATTTTGAGTTCCAAATTTTCATCCCTCCCTCCTCCTGCCTCACCCACTAAGAAATTAAGCAATATGATATCAATTATACATGTGAAATAATGCAAAACATTTCCATGTTAGCCATATTTTTTTTTAAAAAAAGCAAGAAAAATAAAGAAAGTGAGAAAATTATATTTCAGTTTGCAGTCAGAGTTCACCAGTTCTCTCTCTGGAGGTGGATAGCATTTTTTCATCATGGGTCCTTTGGCTCATTGTATTGATCAGAGTAGCCAAGTCTTTCATAGCTGATGATCATTACAACATTGCTGTTACTGTGCACAATCATCTCCCAGTTCTTCTCACTTCAATTTGCATCAGTCCATATAGGTCTTGTCATGCTTTTCTGAATGCACCCCCTTGTCATTTCCCATAGCACAATATCTATTAAATTTATGCTACAACTTTTTCAGTCATTCCCCAATTGATGAGCATCTCCTCAATTTCCAATTCTTTACCACCACAAATAAGTCCTTTTTCTTTTTGTTTTATCTCCTTGGGATACACACCTAGTAGTACTGAGGATATGCACCTAGTATTGCTGAGTTCAAAGTATATGCATAATTTTATAGATTTTGGGCATAGTTCCAAACTGTCCTCCAGAATTATTGGACCAGTTCACTACTTCTATTATGTACCTATTAGTGGACCTATTTTTCCCCCATTCCCTCCAGCATTTATCATTTCTGATAAATCTTAGGTGGTATCTCTCAGAGTTCTTTTAATTTGCATTTCTCTAATCAATAGTGATTTAGAGCACTTTTTCATATGACTATAGATAGCTTTGATTTCCCCTTCTGAAAACTGACTGTTTATATTCTTTCACCATTTATCATTTGGGGAATGACTCTTATTTTTATAAATTTGACTCAGTTCTATATTTAGTATATATTTGGGGAAATGAGGCCTTTTATCAGAGAAAATTGCTGTAAATTTTTTTATATTACTTCCTTATTTATGGTACCTTTTAGCAAAATGTGATTTCCCTGATTATCCCTTTTAATTAAGTCTATTTCTGTTTTTGCTTTGTCTGAGATCATGATTACTATCCCTGCTTTTTTTTTTTTACTTTAGCTGAAGTACCATAGATTCTGTTCTAGCCCTTATTTTAACTCTATGTATATCTCTCTGTTTTAAGTGTATCTCTGGGAAACAACATAGTGTTAGATTTTGGTTTTTAATTCATTCTGCTATCCACTTTCTTATGAATGAGTTCTTCCCATTCACATTCACAGTTACGATTATTATGTATTTCCTATGATTCCTACTACGATTACTATGTATTTCCCTCCATACCATTTTCTTCTGTTTTCTCTTATTCTCTCTCTCTTTTTATCCTGTCCCTCCTCAAAAACCTATTTTGCTTCTAACCACTGCCTCCCTTAATCCACCATTTCCTTCATCAACTTGACCCCTCTTTCTCTTTTCCCCTTCCCCTCCTTTTCTCTATTGGGTAAGTTACATTTCTATATATAACTGGGTGTATATATTTTTGTTCTTCCTTCTTTGAACCAATTCCAATGAGAGTGAGATTCAAGTATTGCCTGCCACCCTATCCCACCCATTTTCCTATCCATTGTACAAGTTCTTCTTTGTGTGACTCTTTTATTTGAGAAAACTTTTTCCATTCTGCCTTTTCCTTTCTCCTTCCCCCCGTGTATCCCTTTTTCTCACTTTTTTTGGGAGGGAGATCATTCCAATATAATTAACTCACATACATGGCCTCTCTGCAAACTATTTTTAACTGCTCTAACAAAGTTCTTAGGAGTTACATGTATCATCTTCTCATTGTTGTTGTTGTTGTTCAGTCATTTCATTATTTCATTTGTGTTTGACTCTGTGACCCCATTTGGAGTTTTCTTGGCAAAGATACTGGAGCAGTTTACCATTTCTTCCTCCAGTTCATTTTTACAAATGAAGAAACTGAGGCAAACAGACTTAAGTGATTTGTTCAGAGTCCCACAACTAGTAAGTATCTGAGGCCAGATTTGAATTTAGGAAGATGAGTCTTCCTGACTCTAGGCCCAGTACTCTATCTATAAGATACCATCATCTTCCCATATAGAAATACAAACAGTTTGATTTTATTAAGAACTTTATGATTACTCTTTCATATTTGCCTTTTTATGGCCCTCTTGAGTCATGTGTTTGAAGGTCAGATGTTCTATTCCTCTCCGATCTTTTCATCAAGAGTGCTTGAAAGTCCTCTATTTCATTAAATATCCATTTCTCTTCCCCCCCACCGAAGCATTATACTCAGTTTTGCCAGGTTTTTCTTGGTTATAATCCTAGCTCCTCTGCCTTCCAGAATATCATATTCTAAGCCCTCCACTTCCTTAATGTGGAATTCACTAAATCTTGTGTGATCCTAAATGTGCCTCTAACAATATTTGAATTGTTTCTTTCTGGCAGCTTGATGTATTTTATCTTTGACCTGGTAGCTCTGGAATTTGGCTATAATATTCCTAGAAGTTTTCATTTTGAGATCTCTTTTAGGAAGTGATTGGTAGATTCTTTCCATTTCTATTTTACCCTCTGGAACTAAGATGTCAGGGCAGTTTTCCTTGATTATTTCTTGAAATACAATATCTATGAGCTTTTGTTGTTGTTGTTGTTCATGGCTTTCAGGTAGTCCAATAATTCTTAAATTATCTCTCTGTGATCCATTTTCCATGTCATTTGTTTTTCCAATGAGATGTCTCATATTTTCTTCTATTTTTTTATTCTTTTGACTTTGTTTTATTGTTTCTTGATGTCTCATAGTCATCAGCTTCCACTTGCCCAATTCTAATCTTTAAGGAATTTTTTCCAGTGAGTTTTGTACTTCTTTTTCCATTTGGCCAATTCTGTAGGTATTATTTTTTTTTATTGACTCGTTTGTTTACTTTTAGTTTACAGTATTCAGTTCCAGAGTCACTTGAGTTTCAGATTTTTCTCCCCTTCCTCCTCACCCCCCCACCCCTGCCATGGTGGCATACAATCAGGTATTATTTTCAAAGTTTTTTTAAGGTATTATTTTCTTCAGTATTTTTTGTGCCTCTTTTACCAAGTTGTTAGTTCTCTTTTCGTAATTTTCTTATATCACTACAATTTCTTTTCACAACTTTTCTCTAACATTCTTATCTCTTTCTTTAACTCTTCCAGGATTCTTGTTAGACTTGGGTCAAATCAGCATTTTTATCTGAGGCTTTGTTTATACCTGTTTTCACATTGTTATCTTCTTCTGAGTTTATGTCTTGGTCTTCCCTGTCACTGTAGTAGCTTTTTATGGTCAAATTATTTTTGTCGCCATTGATTGTTCATTATTCTTGAATAGTTATTTGAACTTCTTGTTGAAGTTGGGCTCTGCTCACCTGGGTATAGAGAGGTGCCATCCCAAGCTTCAGGCATTTTTTGTGCTGCTATTTTCATAGCTAGTTCTGGTGGTCTGCAAGTTTTCAGTGCTTGTGATCTAGGGAGAGGTGTGCTCACTGCTTGCTTGGTCTGTTCTCTGGTCTTTACCCAGGAAGGACCTCTAGTCCCCTGCAGCCTCAAACACTAGTGCTCTCTTTGATTTGGAATTGAAACCAGGACCCCTGCTCCCTTGTGACCAACTCCCAGTCCTCCTTTCTGCCCTGGAACTACAACTCATATGGACAATAGGGTTGCCAATCAGCATCAGCTGTACCTGGTGGGACCAAAGGATTCCCTATAACAGTGGTTCTCAACCTTCCTAATGCTGTGACCCTTTAATACTTGCATGTGGGCAGATCCGCCTGGAGACAGATAGAGGAGTGGTGTCTCCGTTCCTAAGACCATCGGAAATACGTGTTTTCCAATTGTCTTAGGCAACCCCTATGACCCTTGTGAAAGGGTCGTTCAACCCCCAAAAGGCTCATGACCCACAGGTTGAGAATCACTGCCCTATAATCTTCTGATTAGGGCTATTTGACTACACCTTTGAGCCCAAATAGAATTTGTAAGCTAACAACTTTTCTGAGAAACTTGGAGGAACTTTTCCTAATGTCACCTCCTTTTGTCTCAATTCTTATTTAGCCCTTAGCAAACAAATGGGTATTATCTAAAACAAGGAAATTGAGGCCTGGGAAACAACCTTGATTTAGACAGAGTTTTTGGCATTTTCCTGTAGCCAGTTCTGTTTTGAAGGTGAGATTTTGTCTTCCCATTCTAGAAAATATTTTTGCTTATATTTTTTTCTTTTTCTCTTCATAGGAAGTAGAATTTTCTTTTTAGAGCCACAATTTTGTTTCTTCTTGGTTATATCCTGGAATATTTTTTCCAATGTAACTTTATTTCTTCATATTAACTTTTTGGAGGTGTGGATAGAGCTCCAGGCCTAGAATCAGGAAGACTCATTTTCCTGAATTTAAATCTGGCCTCAGACACTTACTGATGTGTTTTGAAGTTCTGGGAACCCCAAAATACAAGGATACATGGCAGGTTTGCCTCAAAAGAATCCATTCTCTTCAAGCTTTCTTTCAGTCAGAGTAGTGAGGTTTGTTATACACCGATTAGTGTGCAAAATTTCTAGTAAATCTGCAAATTTGATAGAGACAAGACTGATACTTATATACAAAAAAACTGTGGGAAGATCTGGATGGGATCAAGGAGTGGCAAGTAGCTTAGGCTGGACCATGTACAGACAATGGAAGGAGTTAAGTGGTAGGGCAGCAAAGGAAAGACAGTAAAAATCCTTACTAGGATGGGCCAGATGCCTCAGGTGAACGCCTGGGATCTGGGCTGCTGAAACGTATGAGAAAGTTCAAGGACTGAGGGTCTTTCCCTTTTTAGGGGGTCAGGTCCCATAACCCCATTACTTACTAGCTATGTGACCCTGGACAAGTAACTTAACCCTGTTTACCTCAGTTTTCTCATCATAAAAGGAGCTAGAGAAGGAAATAGCAAACCACTCCAGCATCTTTGCCAAGGAAACCCCAAAACTGGGTTAGGAAGAGTCAGATACAACTCAAAAGCAACTGAACAACAACTTTATCCTGGCTTGACTTCATCCTGTTGTTATTTGGTAATGTCCAACCTTTTGTGACCCCATTTAGGGTTTTCTTAGCAAAGATAATGGATTGGTTTGCCATTTCCTTCTCCAGTGGATTTAGGCAAACAGAGGTTTAAGTGACTTTCTCAGTGTCACATAACTAGTAAGTGCTTGAGTATGGATTTGAACTCAGGTCTTCCTGATGCCAGTCCTAGTGCTCTATCCACTGCAGCGCCACCTAGCTGCCTTAGACTGCATTCTACTGTCATGTAATTGCTACATTCATTGATATGATATATTTCATGAAAGTTTGAATGTTATTGAATATATAATTAATTGCTATTTGGTAATGTGATGTGGTAGGTTATTGCTGATGAAATAAATCTACCACAATGCAGAATTTTTATTTTTTTATTTTATTTT
>JAQQSW010011209.1:0-12815 GCA_028646575.1 Pseudocheirus occidentalis
TTGTTCTATATATTGTGGCCGCTGTAGTGAAAACTGTGTGGCCATTCTAATGTTAAGCTGTTATGGACACTATATTGTGACTCTCTGTGATAAGATATAATGTTGTGAATATTATATAGTGAATATTGTACTGAACCTTGATTTGTAATGGAATAAACAGAGTTTTCATTATTACTGTGAAATCTGAATCTTAAAAGCTATTCACAGTAGCATTCTTTTGGGAATCTACTGGTGCTTGGCTTTACAGTAAGACACACAGATTCTGTGGCTCTCATTGTCCATTATGGATCTGAGCGTAAGACGTCTAGTTTGTTTTACTAATGCATCCTATGTGATTCTCCTTATGTCTGTTTTGATATTTTTTGGCATACTAGATACATTAAGTTGTGAATATTTTATTTTGACTCTTATGTTCTAAGCCTAAGCAAGTAATCAATTAACAAATACTAATTGAATATCTTTTCTGTATAAAAGGCATCATTCCAAAGCATTCTTTTCCTCCAAATTCTGTCACTATATATTCCTCGACATGAATTAGTTTTCTTAAACTCCGTCCAAGCTGGTTTGAATCTCATGAAAGGTAGAAAGTAGTCATGAAACAACATTGAATATGACTTTGATAAAGCCAGGTTTTTTTTAATGTGGATAGTCTTACAACTAAGGCAAACAGCAATGACTTCATGCAGTCTGAGTCACGTGATTCTTATCTCTCCATTTTTTCTCATTTCTTCCATAGAGGATTGTACCCATTGAATTGGAGACTTGCCTCCAGATCCTTATTATCTCTGGGTTACTTCTTGCATGTTCAGTCTATTTGCTATTTCTTTTTCTCCCATCTTCATTTTTGGTCACTATATAAATATATATATATATATTTTTTTTCCCTTGTTACTTACATATTATCAGTAGTGACATACTGCTGCCTCCTTGTGTCCAGTTGTTCTTTTAATTTTTCCAAAATGTTTTTGCTCCATGAGTGGTACTCATATATCATAATGGGGAGAATAGTTTTCTTAGTATGACTTTTATCATGTGTAATTCATTCTAGTCACCCTGTATTCAGTTCCTGGCACAGCTCAGTTTCCAACTATTGTGCTTTTATAGGACATATATAACAAAGGAGTCAGCAATAAAATCTCTGGCTTTATAAATCTATAGGCAAATGCCTGAAACACTGATGACAAGAAAGGTGAAAATAGTCCTAAAACAAGAAGTCAAATTCAGCCATATTCTAGTCAATTCATCAAGCATATTTTTGGTTCAGACCTGTGATTTCATTGATGTAAAGAAATGCCAGTAAGGAAACTCCCTTTATCAATGCAGCATTTTATAGTCCTAGAGAGCTGTTGGAGGCGCTGAGAAATTAAGTGACTTGTTAACAATTGTCATGAAATTAAATGACAATTTGACAAGAGTATTTATTAACTCCTATATTAAAAGTTGGAACTAAAAGGACAAAAATGAAACTGACCCTGATCTCAAGGACCTTACATTCTAACAGTAGTGGTGTTTAGAAGTATATGCAAAATATATATAAAATCAATAAAAGGCAGCATTGGAAGGGAGGATATTAACAACTGGTAGGGCTCAGGGAATACTTAATGTAGTAAGTTGTGCTTGAATCGAGATTTGATAGTAACCAAGGATTCTGACTTTTGGAATTAAGGAGGGAAGAATATTCTAGACTTGGTGACTCGACAGTGCAAAGACATATGAACAAGAGATGGAATGTCCTTATGAGAATCAGCAAGTAAACCAATATGACTGGACCATACAGTTTGAAGGGGATAATGTGTAAGAAAATTTGAAAGTAAAGAAACTGGATTGTTAAATGCTTTAAATGATAGGCAGAGGAGTTTAATTCTAGATATAATAAAGAGGCACTGGAGTTTATTGAGGATGAGAATGGTGTTTAGTTTTTGCGCTCCTGAAGGACAGAGACTATTTCTGTCTTTTTTCAACACTTCAACAGTGCTGGGTATATAGTAGGTGTTTACCAAGCACTTGTTGACTTGACTTGATGTGGTCAAACCTGTGCTTTAAGAAAATCACTTCAATGGCTATAGGGAAGATAGATTGGAGTGAGGAGAACTGTGAGTCAGGCACCTTCTCTGTTGCTGCATTCTGCTGAGGGATATGGGTGAAAATACAGAAAAAGAAAGGGCTCCTATTCTTTATGTTCTACTAGCGGCTGATAGGACAGAGTAACAAATACACAGATTAGGGAAATACAAAGAACTTTCTGGTGGAAGCACTAACAATTGAAGCCCATGCTTGAAATGAGTCCCTGGGAGAGACTAACGTGAAAGGAACAGAGTAACTAAATTAGGGTAAGTGGGTAGTATTGTATATTAAGGAGTTATATTTGAGAAAATCATAGTATCAGATGGGATAAACATGGTTAAAAGCTTGTTAGTGAAAATTAGCAGAGGGTAAAATAAAAGTGATATTGTCACATGGGCAGATAACCACTTAGACCAAAAGGGGAAGTAGATGACAAATCAGGAAACAGATTATAAACCCAACCCAAAGGCATGATGTGGTCATGAGGACTATCATTTGTCTGCACAGTTGCTAATCTACTAATTTATTGACTTATGTAATGATAACTTAATGCTTTAAAAGTAGAGACATTCATGAAGGGAAGTTACCATTGAAACCTGAATCTGTGCTAGAGGAGAGGAAAGCCTGTCATAGTCTGACATGAAATCTAGATTTTAAGAAAGCAAATTTCAAAGGTTTCATAGAATGGTTCGTTAAGATGCCATGGTCTAAACTTCCATTTAAACCTTGAGAATAAGATGCCAACCCGAACTATTAGGTAGGTTCCTTTGAGAAGGTCAGTTGAGTCTTGAATGTCTGTTGAGACCCTCAGAAATCCGCTTCTTGCCTGGAATATGCTTATGTTAGATACACACACATTCTATGAAGTGTTAATTCACAATGTAATCCTCTCAAGAGGCTCCCTGAGCTGAGCATATCTTTCAGGAAGACTGTACAATTCTCTCACAGTGTTTCCAACCAGAACTGAATACACAGGTTTGTTCTGGATGACATGAATCTAGAACAAGAACTCTAGAGGCCTAGTCCTCTAGAAGGGATTCCCTCAATAGCTTTCCCCCTGTTAGTTCAGATTCCAGATAACTATTACTACATAGGGGACCTCAGAGAAGTCAGCTTTTGTGTGCTTCATTTTCCTCATGTGGAAAATAGAAAAGATTACACTGGATATCTGGCGAATTAGCTTTAAACACCATAATCTTATGACTGCTGAAAAAACATTGGTATTAACTATACTGGGGAGGAAGGTGGAGGGAGATTCTGACATCTCCTTTAGAGTATATTAATATCATTTCATATCCACATTGAAATCTTCTCTTGATTTTAAATTCCAGAAAATGAATTACTTTTTGGATCCTACCAACCTTATAGAATGGACCATCTATACGACTAGCATTGTTTTTGTGTCACCCTTATTCATCGACATACCGGCTCACCTCCAGTGGCAGTGTGGAGCGATTTCTGTCTTCTTTTTCTGGATGAACTTCTTGTTGTATCTGCAGAGGTAAAGCTAATCTATTTGGTTTCTACCTTCTCTTTAAAAAATATCAAAAACCCTCCAAAATACAATTGAATTTTGATTACATTTGCTTTTTTTCCTACAATGTTTTAAAGCATCAAGTTTTATATATACTAGGTACAAATGTATATTATCATATATGCTGTTATATGTACTAATATATGCACATGTATGTATGTATGTATATATATGTATATACACACACGCTTTTGATAAATAATAATATACTTCTCTAAGGTGATTCCTGTATTCACATTAGAAGTACAGATTAATTCCCTTTCAAAATTCTTTAATAACTTTTGGAAATAAAATATCTCAACTTATTTTTTCATAATATATTTTAATAGTACTCATTTCTTCAGTTCAGGGATCAGACTAAATATTTATGGTGAAAATAGTTAGCCATATTTGACTGAGGTGCTTCCTGATCTACCTGCTGTCTCATTGTTGAACCATTTGGTTACATGCTACCCTCTTTAAGACATTTCAGAATCTTTCTTATGTTCTTCTATGCATATAGCAATGTTTTCTTTTCTTTTCTTATTTTTTGAGTTTTTTTTTTAGTTTTAGTATTTAAGTTTGTTCCTTTTTTCTTTTCTTACTTTGCATTTAAGTTTAAAATTTTTTTAATTACAAAAAAAAGACATTTGAGTTGGGGCAGTTTTGTTGAAGAGATGGGTGCAGGAAAGGGAGGAATGTGAGAAAGAAAAGAAAATTGAATGACCACATTGTAGGAGGGAAAATTACAGGTTTCTCTTTGTGTCTATCTGTCCACGGATATAAGATACAAGAGGATTTTTTCCTATATTTTTGGATGTAAGCATAGTATTATTTAGAACCTAAAGGGATTTATGAGTCTCTAACTCCTTCATTTTACAAAATGGGAAACTGAGGACCAGAAATGTTACATAATTTTTTCCCAAGGTTACACTGGTTATAAGTGGTGGTGGTAGAATTTGAACCCAGGTCTTCTGACTCATATCCAGTGCTCTCTTCCACTATACCATGTTGTGTGATAAAAAGTCAAAAAAAAACAAAACAAAACACTGCTCTAAGAATCTTGAAACCTTAGTTTGAGACTAAGTTTAGTTTAGATTCTGTCACTAATTCTGTGACCAAGAGCCAGTAACTTAATATCACCTCAATAACTTCTTGTTCTGGGAAGTAAGGGATTTACCAGTCAATTAGTTTCCCTTTCCCATACCATCTGTTTTTCAAGTAAATCAGATCACTCTTCCTGAGGTGTCTTAAGCCTAGTAAACTGTTGAAACTTCTACTTACAAGACCACCCCATGAGTTGCAGACTCGCCAAAGCATGGATCAGTAGAACTTCACTAACTGAGACTTCATTCTCAGAGATATGGAAGACAAGGCAATTCTTTCTTTAATGAATGGCCATGATGCATGCCTGTGGGCAAGGCATATGAAACTTAAACAACAGCACCAGAGAACTTACATGTGTAGGCATGGTATCTTTTTATTTACTTTATTTTTAATTTATTAAATAAAACAAGCATTTCTATAACAGTAGAAAAAACGATGATTGAATATGAAACTGCAAATAGATTATGTACAATTTGCTATTTCTTTTAAATATATAATAAAGTTATAATGTAGATTTCTTTTTTTCGCTTTGTTGGCTTCCCTAACCCCCAACCTGTAAAATCCTTCTATACATACTTCTATTTATTAGTTCTCTCTCTGGGTGCAGATAGCATCTTCATTCATAAGTCCTTTATGGTTAATCTGAGTATTTTATAATAGGCAAAACAATTTAGTCACTCAAAGCTGTTCTTAAAACAATACTGCTGTAACCTCATACAACATTCTCTTGATTCTACTCATTTCACTCTTCATGCAAGTCTATCCATATTTTTCTAAAATCAACAAGCTCATTTCTTAGAGAACAGTAGTATTCCATCATAATCATATGCCACAATTTGTTCAGCCTTCTTCAACGGATAAGCATCCCTCCCACCCCAGTTTCCAGTTCTTTGCCACAACAAAGAGAGCTATTACTAATATTTTTGGACATACAGGTTCTTTTTCTTTTTCTTTTTCCCCTTGTCCTCTTGGGAAACAGACCAAGTAGTGGTATTGCTTGGTCAAAGGGCATAGGTAGTTTAATAACTCTTTGGGTAAAATTTTAGATTGTTCTCCAAAATACTTGGATCAATTCATAGTTCCACTAGCAGTGAATTAGTATCCTAATTTTTTTACACCTCCTCCAACATTTGCTATTTTCCTCTTCAATCATTTTAGCTAATCTGATAGATATAAAGTGATATCTCAAGATTATTTTAATTTACATTTTTCTAATCAATAACAATTTAGAATATTTTATATGACTATAGCTTTTATATCTTCAACTGAAAACTACCCTTTCATATCTTTTTACCATTTATCAGTTAGGGAATAACTCATTCTTATAGATTTTACAAAGCTTTGTATATATTTGACATATGAGACCTTTTTCTGAGAAACTGTCTATAAAATTTTTTCTAATTTTCTGCTTTCCTTCTGATCTTGGTTACATACATTTTTATTCACTTCCTCAAAGCTGGCTCCCTTTAATGCTGCTTTCTCAACATTGGCTCTCTTTATATACATGTCTACTCAGCATCTGATTGGCTAGAGCCAATGTACTTATCTAATTGAATAGAGCCCGCATGTATGTATCTGATTGGTTAGAGTCCACTTACACATGTCTAATTGGCTCAGCACAGAGGCATGTAAGACTTAGGCTGGGAAACTGAATGAAACACACAGAAAAACAGAAAAAAGCCCATGGCTTGCCATTACAACTAGCTATATATTAAGACATGAATATTTTATACTTAAAAGCAGAAATATTAAAAGTATCCTTTTCAGATCACAAAGCAATAAAAAGTATATTTAATAGGGGACCACAGAAACATAGGTTAAAAACTAATTTGAATAAAACAACCTAATCTTAAAGAATTAGTTGGTTAAAGGACAAGTGATAGAAACAATTTCATTAAAGAGAATGACAATAAGGAGACATTTCAAAACCTATGAAATATAGCAAAAGCAGTAATCAGAAGAAAATTTCTACCTCTAAAGGCTTGTATCAATAAAATAGCAATAGTTATTTTTCCCAATTATATGCCCACAAATTTAAAATGTAAGTGAAATGGAAGAATATTTACAAAAAATTTAAATTGCCTAGATTAGCAGAAGAAATGGAATATCTAAATAGACCTATTTTAGAAAAATAAATTGAACAAACCATGAATGAGAGTCCAAAGAAAAAAGCACCAGGACCAGTTGGATTTGCAATGAATTCTATCAAACAATTAAAGATCAGCCAATTCCAATATTAAATATTTTGGAGTAACAGGCAAAGAAAATATCCTATCAAATGCCTTTTATGAGACAAATATGACACTGTTACCTAAACCAGGAAGAAACAAATCAGAGAAAGAAAATTTTCAAGGCTAGACCTTCTAGACAATCATAAGATTCAGTACCAGTTCCTAGAATAACTAAATGAGCTGAGACAGAGATAGACAGGAACCATAAGGTGAATAGGTGGCTCATGCTGCAGCTACAGGCCTGGAGGTATAGGTCTCAACCCAGTGATATATTTAATATCCCTACTTGACTTGCATCAGCACCTAGAGGAAACTATCTCAAATTTGTGTTGGCTGTAATAAGGAACATGTGTATTATTTATCACTTCAACATTGCTTCTGGGAGGAAAAATTAAAGCACCTATCCTAATAATGATGAATCATCTTTAATATCAGAAAGTCAAGATGCTTTATTCTTAATTTTTGTTTGTTCTGGACCTGTATTTTCATTAGCATATAAAACGTCCAGCATAGAAACTCTTCTCACTAATAAAAATCAGTAGCTCATTTTTAAACATATTTTCCTGAAGGCAGTAGTTGGAAAAGTGACTTGTCTGTGTCACACAACTAATATGGGTCAGAGGTAGGATTTGACCAGAGGTCAACCAATCCTTTTCAAGGTCAGGCTTCTATCTAGTGCCCCATGCTGCCTCTTTTCACTGTTAGTTCAAGATAACATCAATTAGTAACAAAGGTTTCCAGTCTAACCCACCAACTGCATAGCTGACTTCAGAAAAAAAAATTTATGTATACACAAAATCGATTCTGCCTTCATATCTACTAACCCAATGCTGCCTTCATTTAAAATGCACTGTCTGGGTGGCACAGTGAATAGAGCACAGGCCCTAGAATCAGGAGGACCTAAATTCATTTCCAGCCTCAGACACTTAACACGAACTAGCCATGTGACCTTGGGCAAGTCACTTAACCCCAAATACCCTGCCTTCCCCCTCCAAAAATCAAAAAATAAAAGTAAAACGCCCTCAGTCTTCTGATCTGTGAAGCCTAGTTTGTGGCTTGATGAGTTATCAGAATGAACTGATTCTGGACAAAGAAAAATGAATGAATGAGAGAGCACTGATGTAGAACATACTATATGCTAAGTACTGTGCAAGGATCGAAGAAACCCAAAGAGAAAAGTGTATCATATATAGAAAAATAGAGCATTCAAAACTTTTGGCTTGTCTTTATGCTTTTTCCTAGATTTGAAAATTGTGGAATCTATGTTGTAATGTTGTTAGAAATTACTAAAACCTTGCTGAAGACGACTTTTGTGTTTTTCTTCCTGATTTTGGCTTTTGGACTTGGCTTCCATGTCCTCCTGGGTTTGCAGGTAAGGTATCCACCATGCTGACTAACATTCACAAATAATGAGAACAGTATGTCCATCCATCCATCATCTATTCAGCTTTGAAGTTCAGTTTTATCACTTTTGGCGGGATGAATTCTCATTTAAAGTATGTGAATAGAAGAGATTTAACCATTAGTTTTGATTTTCCAAACAAGAGAGAATCACTTAAGGTGTTTCTTTTTTCGGTTGTTGTGTTTCTGTTGTTGCAGTACCATCACTTTTGTGTGTGTGTGTGTGTGTGTTCACAATTTTCTTTGGAGGTGGATGGATCTCACATATTATTTGTGAACCTTTTTTTTAATCACCTTTTTTTTAAATCTCCAGAACACATTCAAGACCCCAATGCTGTCTATAATGCAGACCTTTAGCATGATGCTGGGAGATATCAATTACCATGATGGATTCCTTCACCCATATCTTGAAGATAATTTGCCATATCCCTTTCTGTCATTTTTATTCCTCATTGTCTTCACCTTATACATTCCAATTGTCTTGATGAATTTACTTGTAAGTATATTTATTTATTCAATAAGTAGCCACATAGTTCTTTTTCTGTTGATGGCTTATGATCAATAAGAATGAATTTTTGTTATAATCATTATTTCTTGTAACCTTGATCCTCTATGATGCACCATTTGGCTATTACAAAGGAGTAGTCATTCTGATGATCCATGTGGAGAATCTCCATCCTCCAAACATTCCACAGTACTTTTTAACCCCTGACCTCTGGCTCTAAAATAGGTAGAGTGGAAGAGTTATCTTGGTTAGAAATGTCTACATAGGATTTTACAGAGTGTTTGCTAGTGTTTTGATCCCAATCATGATTAATCAATGCCTCTAAGTGTTGTTATCTTTGCTTAGTTAATGATATTCTATTGGATGATATCAAAGTGCAAATACTTTATATTTATCCAATATGCTACTTTTATTCTTCTTTCTTGCATCAGAGGCAGCTAGACTGGGCAGTAGACAGAGCATAATTCCTGGAGCTGGGAAGACCTCTGTTCATATTCACACTTAGGTACTTGCTAGCTATATGACACTGAGCAAGTCATTTAACCCATGTCTGCCTAAGTTTCTTCATCTGTAAAAATGGGACTAGTAATAGCACCTACATCCCAGGGTTGTTGGGAGGACCCACTGAGATGATATTTATAAAGTGTTCAGCACAGTACCTGGCACCTGGGAGGTGCTCAATAAGCGCTGCTTTCCTTCCCTTCTTAAATTTGTTGGATTCTGAAAAGTTTTAATAGAGGAATGCTGGCATTTGTTTATACTTTTTGGTTTAAGTTTGTACTAATGGTCCATTGCAATGTGGAAATGCTACTGATTTCTTGAAGGTTATGCCAATATAGTGTAGGTTTTAGCTAAAAAGATGGACATTTTAGCTCCAAATAACAGATTGTGCCTATAATCACAGTATCAGGCTATCTAAATTTAATATATCCTAAACGTTATTTGATGTTAATGTTCTTGATAAAATAGAATCTAAAATCCTTGATATTTAGCCCACAAAGAGATGTGTGCATTCTTTTTGGAGGGGAGAAGGCAAGGCAATTGGGGTTAAGTGACTTGCCCACGGTCACAGAGCTAGTACGTGTGTCAAGTGTCTGAGGCTGGATTTGAACTCAGGTCCTCCTCTCTCCAAATCCAGTGCTCTATTCACTGCATCATCTAGCTGCCTCTCTGCATTTTAAACTAAGCCACTAGAATGCTAATAACAATGAGTTATTATTAGTAATTAACCTTATAGAGTTAATGATAATTTGGTAATACATTACAGATTGGCTTGGCAGTTGGTGACATTGCTGAGGTACAGAAGAATGCCTCTCTGAAAAGAATTGCCATGCAGGTAAACAGCATGTGTATAAAAATATGGGGACTAATCCTAGAGTGATTATTTATACATGTGAACTAATTGATTTACTGAGACTGACTTGTTATTGATCAGTTATTTAACAAATATTATCACAATAACTATTTGAACTATTCCCAAGAACTTTTCCATTATATCTTAATTACTTACTTTTCATGTTATCTTGTCTGCTTGCTATAGCCAAAAAAACCTAGGATTGTTCTTGTTGATGAAATTGCCGACCCTTCTTCACATCCCAGTATATAACCCACCTTGCTAGTGATGGAAGCCAGGGGTGTCTGTTCCATTGAGTAGGTGATTCTCTTTCTAGTCAGCTGTTCATTATATTCATTGTGGAGCAGGGGAAAAAGCTAGGGACTTCAAGCTGAAATCAACTTTAACTGTCAGCTCTGAGGTTGTGAACTTGTTGTCATAGTGGGGAGGGGGAACTAAGAGGAGGGGAAGAGAGACAGAGACAGACAGACAGAATTTCACAGTTCTGATCATCTAATTTGGAAATAAGAACTTCTTCCTAGAAACGAATTCCCAAAAAATATGTATCCTATATACTCATATAAATGATATTGTGTAACACAAATGGATGTGGTTTTGCAGAAGACATTAATGTTTTTCACATTTCCCTTTCTTATGATTTATGATTTGTGATTCCCTATAAAAACTGGTGACTTTAACCAAAAATAAAGCTTAATTTAGTGAAATCACTTCTCCTATGAGTTAAGATAATATGGTCCAGATACGTCACTCTGTGGTTATCTAAATTAATACAGGACAGAATTCAGAGAATCGAGAGAGAAAACTAGTTTACACGTCCTCTAACTAGTCCTTACCAAATACCCAATTCTTCTCACCGAGTAGCTGCCTAGGATCTACTATATACTAGGCACTCTGGGGTACAAAGGGAAAAAGATAGCCCCTTGCCCCAGAAAAGCTGTCACCCCATTAAATATTCAAGACCTCCTTCCTTTGGAAATTATTAGAGCGCCGTCAGTCCAGGAACTCACTGCCACCCGCCTGAAATACTGCGATTCTACATGAAGAATTCGAGAAGGAGGTTTATTCTTTAGATTCTGAATGTGCTACGAGTCGACATTCTCTTTTGAATGATTGGGAGCCTGATTTTCAGTTTTGCCTATTCAGAGGGCTGTGGCACTTCCTTAAAGAGCTAGATTGGGTTGTAGCAGTTCCAGTGAGTAGAATGATTTTTTTTTCCTCAAAAGTGTATTTTAAGTCTGCCCAAAGAATTTGATAATTATCATTTGTGTCTAGAGAGTTTCACACCATAAATAACAGAAGGGATATTTATGGTCTGACAAGTTTAGAGATCACACAACTTTCTTGACTCTCATCTTTCAAAATTATTTTATCTCCTATTGTTCATTCATTCATTCCTAAAACAGACAGCTTTTAAGATCTGCCGCGGATACAACAATGTATCACATATTCTGAGGATATAAAAGAGATAAAAGGTTTGGTTCCTGCAAGACCTTGAGTTTCTTAAAAACTAGTTGAGGAAGCTGAGGGCTGAGAGTCATCAGGCTGCCTAAGGAGAGATGAACCAATTCAGGTTGATAAAATGGAACAGATTAAAGTTTCTGTGCTGATCAGTCTTAAGATTGGGCTTGTGAGCAGCTTCTGCACTTCCAGCCTGGGAGAGATAGATCCTATATAACAAGAACATATATGATAAAAACACACACATGGGACAAAATAAACATGTGGGTGTGTGTATACTCATAAACAAAATCTATTGAGGGGAGAGTTAAGCAATGACACATTTACTGAAAGTCTCCTTTTATCATCTATCAAGTATATGTCTGATATTACAGTAAATGCCATTAGAGAAACAACAACAAAGTATATTGTAAGGGTCTTCGGTTATCTTGAAACTTATTGGAGAGAAAAGAATAAGGTACGTAGAAAAAATGAGTGAACAATATATAATAAATGACTCAAATGTAGGAGATATTCTAGGCTTTCTAGAGGAGATAGGATATGAACTGGATGTTGAAATGAATTTAAAGGGTAGAAAGACAGTAACATTCTAGATCGGGGTAAGAAATTGAGCAAAAGCAGAAAAGTGGGAATTAGTATTTTTATGTTTGCTGAACAGTGAGAGAATATCTACTTGACCAAAGCAAAAAGTTCACGTTCATGAATATTTAGTCGAGACCAGTTTATGGGAGGCCTTGTTTACCAAGGTTCAAAGGCTGAACTTCCCTTACTATACAGTAGTGGGACTAGTTAAGCTCTTGGGGAAGGAAATGATATAATGGAGATGGTATTTAAGGAAGATTGGTGTCATAATGTTTTTTAAGATTCTGCTGATAAAAGGGAGGAGGGGGAAGAGTCAGGGGTGTTTCTAACAGTATGCTTGTAGTATTGTCAATTAGAAGTAAAATGGGAACCTAGACAAGAATGGCCCTTCCCACTTTTCTAGTCTATTTACACTTTACCACATACTCTACAATCTAGCAACACTGGCCTTTTTGCTGTTTCCCAGGATACTCCATCTCTGATCAAAGTACCCTTTTACTAGTTGTCCCCATACCTGGAATGCTCTCCCTCTTCCCATTCAATTCAATAAATCTGTAAACACCTATAACTCTCTAGACACAGGGTTAAACCCTGGCGAGA
>JAQQSW010011210.1:0-12814 GCA_028646575.1 Pseudocheirus occidentalis
AAAAAAAATATTTACTTGAGAAAAAGAATGATGTTCATTTAAATGGCATTGAGATTTAGTCTCATTTAGTAGCTACATACATTGAAATTTGCATGCAACATAAATTTAAAGTCCTTTCTATTAAAGTGATACCATATAAATGTGTCTCACCAATTGAGTCCGCTGGAGTACTGCAAAAAGAGATGCAACATCCTTGTTTTCCATGGGAGGTAACAGGGAAAGGACACAGCCATCGTTTAAAGGCCTGTTTGTAATAGATGAAAAATAATCTGGAAAGAAGTAGGGCTAAAGAGTTGGCAAAACAGCAAGTGGAAGAAATATGAAGAAGCATTTTTAAAAAGGAATGAAACTGAATCAGTCTTAATGCAAACATAAATTCAGGAGCTTATATTCTATAAGCTATAGCAACTTAGAACAAGGATGGATAGGGGGAAAGAAACAACTCTTAAGTTGATATTAAGTATGAGGAAAGGGAAATGACTATCCAAAGAAGTTTCTCTTTCATTCAAATGATGACATAAGAGAAAGAGAGAGAACGAAAGGAAGAGGGGAGGAGCCCAAAGAGACGGAGATGATAATGATGACCATAAATTGTGATCATGATGAAGAAAAGGCTGTATAATGTATCATAGAGAATTTTTCTAAAAAGTTGCTAATATTTCTAGTACATTCTGAGATTTCATCACATAATGGAAAGTATGTTGGAAGATTGTGATTAAAGAAATGGTGGCTCTGGTTTTAAAACTAGGTGTGGAAGTTTGATCAAGTCACATACCTTCTCTGGGACTCAATCTCATAATCTTTGCGACAATTAAATAATTTCTGAAGTCCTTCCGAACTCTTTAAATTTGTAATTCTAAAACATGCACATATAGCTTTGATAGTTTTTTTAAGCAGGGAATGAAATATGCCTCTAGCCAAGATAGCTATCATATTCTTCTTCCCTGAGATCAGTCAGTGGATAATTGATAGAATTACTAGATGTTTGGTAGAGTTGTAAACTTGGAATGATAAAGATCTGAATTAAAATCTTGCCTCAGTAATTTACTAGCTATATGACTACAGGAAACATTTTTTAGCCTCAGTTTCACCATCTGTAAGTTGTGGATAATGATAGTACCTAAAAATTGATTTATTATGAGAATCAAAGTGATAAAGTGTGTAAAGCACTTTGAAAACCTGAAAAATACAAAAGAATGAAATATGAACTACTAGAGATTAAGATGGATGGACGGTGAGAGAATTCACAATTGAACAGAATATTCTTGTTCCAGTTATTAAGGATCTGAGTACAACAGTAAAGATGTCAATCTATTATGCCTTGGTCATATGTCCATCCTCCACCTCATTTTACAGTCACTCACTTTCTCAGGGTCATTATTTTTACCACTTCTTAAATGTAGGAGTAATGATGGTTTTTAGGATTATTCAGTTGGGTTCCCAAGTCTGCCCCTTACATAGCCTAACTCCTCTTTGCTATAAGGATGGCTCAGTCTTCTTCTATATTGGGAAATATAGTCCCTACCCAAAGTAGGGTGGATAGAGGTGACCTTACTAGATTCTAGGACCCTCTGCTTTGGTATCTTCTATTCCTTAGTTCTCTGGGAGGGATGAGTCAGTGCCTGGGTTTTCTGTTAGTTTGTGTTAGGGTTTGGGATGGTCCATTCTTGGAATCCTCTCTGCTTCCCAAAGACAACCTTGGAATGCCCTAAATCTGAAGTTACACTTCTCCCTCCCTCATTTCTTTCTTCATCCTTTGGATGAACTAATTCAATGGCTTCTGCCTGTTTCTAAGAACTGGGAAGAAGGAAGGATGTGTGTTGTGCCTGGATTCCAGGGATCTTATAGACAAGGAATTCAACATTTTCCCCAAAAAGTCCCCACTCCTCTACTGGAATTCAGCAATGTGGGGCCTAGGACTGCTCCTCTTATAGCACATCAAGAAGCAATCAAGCTCTCATGTACTTCTGCCTGAAGGAAGTCCTTTGTTGCTCTTGGGAGCACTTATCTTCTCTTAACTATGCTGCTCTTTCAGAATCTCTGGCAAAACGGGGAAGGGGGGCAGGGAGTATGAAAGGGAACAAAAAAGGAAACATCTGAATTGGCAAAAAAAAAAGATTCATGTTTATAAGCAAGTATCAAAGAGTGGCATCCCCTACAATAGCGGGAGGTCCCACTCCTTTGCAATAATCTTAACTAATCAATTCATCCCTGATCCACAATGATTTCAGTCAAATTGATATATCCACACTCTCATTTTCTGCAGTGTACTTTTGGACCTCCTTTTCCATTTCACCATTTCTACTTTTTAAGGCATTCTTCACTCATTGGCTTTTTGGATTCTTTTACTTTGCCCTAGTTTGTTTTTTCTTTTCTTTGTTTGTCTTTCTTGTTTGTCTTTTCTTTCTTCATTATTTTTTGTTTCTCCTTTACCAAGTCATTGACTCACTTTTCATGATTTCCTTGCATCACTTTCATTTCTCTTCCCAACCTTTCCCTTTACCTCTTTTACTTAATTTTCAAAATCCATCTTGAGCTCTTCCATGGCCTGAGACCAATTTGTCTGTTTCTTCAAGGCTTCAGAATAGGACCTTTGACTTTGTTGTCTTTTTCTGAATGTGTGTTCTGTTCTTCCTTGTCACCATGCTAAATATCTACAGAAGTTTTTCCATTGTTTACTCATTTCCCCCATCCTATTAGCTGACATTTAACTCTTATTAAAGTAGGGTTCTGCTTCCAAGATGGAGGGTATGCTGTCCCAAGCTTCAAGGGTTCTGTGCAGCTATCTTCAGAGATACTTCTTGGAATTTGTAAGTTTTGAGGTCTTCAAGGTAGTATGATCTAAGGAGAGGTGTTTACTTTGCTCCTGGTTTGTGCTCTGGTCTCTTTTCTATCCTGGAACATTGATTGAATTTCCCTTCCCCGACCCCATCCCATGGTGGCCACAATTTCTGCTATGCTAGTACTCCTCCTCATCCTGGAACTACAATCCAGATCCAAGTATGGGCAAAGCAACAGAGTTCTGCCTCAATGCTGGCAAAAAGACCTCCATAATCTCCTTCTGACCAGTTGTCCAACCCCCTTACAATCTTGTAATGCCATGCACGAGCAAGCTTTCCAGAAGAATGCTACTGTGGACAACTTTTAAGGTCCTGATTACAAAGTACAGTGAACACTCTATTTATTCCATAGCAAATCAAAGCAAAACATTCACAGAAAATCAAGGAACAGCATTCATAATATTACAGCTTATCACAGAAAATCACAATATAGTATTCACAACAGCTTATTATTAAAGTGGCCACCTAGTTTCCGTCATAGTGGCCACAAAGTTTTGAACAAAGAACAATCATCTCAAAGTACAATAGTCAAAGTCTTCCACTGATGGGACACACTAAGGTAGATCAAGCAGTTAGTTATTCAGCAATCAATGACTAAGTATCATTAATCACTAAGTATAATCATTAGAAAATACAAAGACCCTCCACCCGTAGGTCACTAGTAAATTTATAATTCCTCCGTCAGTATACAGTATCCAAGTAAAGTCTTCTTTCAGCTTGACTTGGGACAGTCTCTCAGATTCCTTGGATCCCCTTCCATGATCCCAGCTCCTACCTGAATCCATGAAACAGTCACCTAGATTCAAAGGCAGACAGCTCCCAATTCCTAAGTCCTGCTCCACACTGAAGTTCACAGGGTCCAGTCAATCTCAAATCCTTCACAATTTCTGTTCCCAGGAATTCAAGGCTTAACCAAGCCACAAAGTCTTAACATCCTCGTCATGTCTTCTGCAGCTTGTTCAAAAAATCAGAATCACCTTGATCCAGCCTGGGGAATGGAAGGGGGTTGGGCTCCTGGGCTCCTGTTCATAAGAAGCTCTGCCCCCACAAATTCTCAGGAAATTCTGTCTCTCTCTTCTCATTTCTCTTCTGTAGCTGCTCTGCCTCCAAATTCTTGTCCCAAGAAATTCTGACCCTTCCTCTCTAGGGCTTTTCCTTACATACACACAGCATTAGCTACATCCTGTTTTAGCCAACCCCTTCCTGTAACATCAGGAACAGGGGTTCATACCTTCTGCTTCTTTCATAATGGTTTGATTAGTTACTAAGGGCTAAGTACCTGCTTACTTGCCAATACAAAAAGGGGTCTTCAAATTCAAATGAATTACCATTAAACTTCTGTGGGCTAAGACCTGTGGGGCAGCCACTGCCAATGCTGGTATTGATTCAGTGTCTCCCAAATCCTGCTCCTGATTTGCTGGGGTCAAGGCTCTGCTGGTGCAGCATGCTCTGCACTGTGCTCTGCTCTCACCCAAGTGGAACAGACCTTACCTGCTGACCTTTTAAGTTGTCTTTGGCATCCTCTTACTCACTCACACCACTGCTACTGGTTATTCAGTCAGCCCAAAGGCTGTCTCCTGGGTTTGGGGGGCCCAGTCTGCACTAGTGTGGCCTTTGTTGGATTGAGCTCCTCTCTCATCCTGGTGCACCAAATCTTTCCTGTTGATCTTCAAATTATCTTAGGCAGGAAATTTGTTTCACTCCATCTTTTTTGTGGGTTCAGTCTCCCCATAATTTGTTTAGAGTCATTTTAAAGGTATTAGGAAGGATTTGGGGGAGAGCTCCTGTGAGTACCTGCCTTTACTCCATTCTTGCCTCCACTGATAATTTCTTTAAGTAGGGAATATAATATGTCTCTAGCCAAGTTGGCTCTTTCTTTCTTGAGATGGTTTAGTTGATAGTGGATAAACTTGGGATCAGAAGGACCTGGGTTAAATTCTTGCCTTGGGAACTTAGCCTCAGTTTCCTCATCTGCAACTTAAGGAAAATAAAAGTACTTACCAATACATTTATTATGAGAATCAAATTAGTATGTGTAAAGCACTTTGCAAATCTTAAAGGTTTACCTAGTTGTTGAATACATTATCTAAAAGGAACAAATTGTGAATTACTAGATATTAAAATAGATGGATATTGATACAATCACAATTGAATGGACTATTTACTAGATTAGACTTCTTGCTGTTTCATATATATATATATATATATAAAGATACTGCATGAATTTTATTTTATCTTATTTTGCTTTTCTTTTTTTGGAGGGAGGGCAGGGCAATTGGGGTTAAGTGACTTGTCCAAGTTCACAAGGCTAGTAAGTGTGTCAAGTGTCTGAGGTCAAATTTGAACTCAGATCCTCCTGACTCCACTATGTTCTATTCACTGTGCCATCTATCCACCCCTGTTATATGTGTGTGTGTGTATATGTATAATTTTTTAAAATTTATTATTGCCGTTATCCCTTTTAAATAAATACCCCCACCCCCAGGAAAGTTTCATTTGTATCTTGATGATGTCACAACATATTCTCTATTTTGTCCCTGTTCCTTTACAAAAGTGTGTGCTTCTAACAACCCTACCCCCCACCCTGCCTTCCCCTCCATCATCCCTCCTCTTATCCACTTCCCCCCTACTCTCCTGTATGGCAAGATGCCCAATTTAGAGTGTATGTCATTCCCTCCCTAAGCCAAATTCAATGGAAGTAAGGTTGACCTATTCCCTTTTCTTTTCCTTTTCTGCCCTCCATTGTAACAGTTATCCCTTGCCTCTTCTATATGAGATAATTTACCCCATTCTGACTCTCCCCATCTCATCTCATTATATTCCTTTCTCATCTCTCAATTTCACCTATTTAGTATCATTCCTTCCTATTCAATTGATCCTGTGCCCTCTGTCTATGTATACCTGTACACATATATGCACACACTCACGTACATATTCATATGCATATATACCCCCCCATATAGACATATGTGCATCTATTTATATACATATGTGTATATACATATATACATGTGTACATATATACATGTATATATAGATATAGTGTGCATGTGTGTATACACACACCCATTTATATTGCCTTCAACTATTCTCATAGAGAAAAGTTTCATAATTTACAATCATTCTTTTTAAATGTAGGCATGTAAATAGTTCAACTATTAGTTCAACTAATAGTTCAACTCTAATAAGTTCCTTATGATTTATTTTCCCTGTTTACTTTCTCATGCTTCTCTTGCTTCTTTTATTTGAATGTCAAATTTTCCATTCAGTTATGGTTTTTTCATCAAGAATACTTGAAAGTCCTCTATTTCATTGAATTACCATATTTTCCCCTGGAACATTATCCTCAGTTTTGTTGGGTAGGTGATTCTTGGTTTTAATACTAGCTCCTTTGACCTCCAGAATATTGTATTCCAAGTCCTTTGCAAACTCAATGATTTTGATTCTTCCCTCTCTTAGACTTGCAAATCTAGACAGTTGCCAAATTTTATCAGATCTTCCTCCCCAAATATTTTGATTATACCCCTTTCTTTCTCACTGTATTGACCTTTGTCCAGGTCCATTTTTTTCTCACCTGGACTGCTTCCATGGCCTCCTAATGGGTTTCCATGCTTTCAGAATCTATCCTTCTTTATCTATGCTCTGCTTATTGCCAAATTGATATTCCCAACCCTTTCTCCAATTTCATGTCATTGGCTCTGGGAATACAAAGTCTTCAGTCCAGTATTAAAAACTATCCATAATCTGGCACTTATCTACCTTTCCAATCTCATTTCAAATTATTTCTCATGTCTCTCTGTTTTAAGAAAATGGTATTACTATTAGATCTATTTTTCAGAAAGCATTCTTTGTTTATTGAAACTTATGAAACATTTGTAGACCTGCTAAAACTTCCATTCCAAAAAAATGCTTCCATAATATAATGAAGCATAGGAGTCCTTAGTGTAAGATTCTAGCATGTTTGGTGACCCCTTGTGGCAAGCTTAGGGGAGAGCATCAAAGAGAGTCACACAGGATGAGAAGATATGAATAAATTATGAGCCACATCATTAGAAAGAAAATCAAAATTGATAGGATCTTAGGACATTTTTAATATACTTCTGACATAACTATTTGTATAATTTTTGAGAAACAAAATTTACTCTTTTTTTATCTGAAGCCTCTAGCATAGTACTTTAAGCCACATCATCAATAACACTTATTGTACTGAATTTTTATTTTTAATAATAAGATTCCCAACTTTTGAGTGGGTGGACATTGCTACTGACTTTTCTTTCAATTCTTTCATGTTGAATTACCCTCTGAGTTTTCTTCTTTTATTCCATTTTCCTTTCATCAAAGGTCAAAATATTAGAGGCTAGTCAGAATTATGAGATCTGGTACAGAACTGGTTAGTGGTTGGGATGGAAAGAGATGATAGGAATTCTTTTTTTTTTAATTTCCCCCCTTCAAACCCCACTCTTCGGGACAAGTAAATCGAATATTATATTGAAAAATTACAAGAGGTAAAATCCTTAACCCAGTGTTTGAGTAGGAGGATTCACTGAAGTAGTCATTTACTGCCCTTAAAAAATGGCCTCAATATATTGTGTAGTAGGAAGGGAGATATTTAAATATCTACTTAACCACGACAAGAAAGACAAAAATAAAACTAATGTCACCTTGCATTTATAATAACATTTTCCTTTTTCACAGAATCTCAATCGGAAGGAAATGTCTTTTTAGTACAATCAGATCTGACAAAAAATCGGAGTTGTTACAGTATTCTTAACAGGTAGTCATCTAACCTTTGCCAGAAGAATTTAAGTTATCAGTTCCTAGACAAACACTTATTAAATTATCTGCATTTACCAAGAAAATTTGGTATTTGAACTGTGCCAAACCAGGTGAATTCACTCCCTCCTAAGGCACTCATTGATGTTTTTTGATGTTTGGAAATCTGTGTAGGGTTATTGTTGTTTTTTGGGGGGTTGTATATGAGCCTCCGTGTATATATGTGTATATATATTTCATATATATATGAAAGCAAGCCTACAATTTTTTCTCTACAACTTTTACTCGTTACTCCTTGTACTGACCCCTACAAACTTGGTTCTCTTGTATGAGGCAACCTTTTAAATATTTGACCCCAGTTATCATCTACTTCCTAAGCCCTAGTTCATTCAGAATAAGAAAACCCAGGTTCCTAAAATCAATGCAGATATGACAGGAACTCATGGATTGTTTCCATGTTAGTTACTCTCTTCTGGATATGGCCTAACCACAGCAAATTAACAGCAATATTATCCACTTTTTATTTCTGGAAATTCTGAGGACTTTCTATTTGCTTTGCTATCTAGGTAATGAAAGTGATTGCTAAGGATATATTGGTAGAAAAAATGTAAGAATTTTTTTTCTTTTCACAACTATCTGTGATGGTTACTTTAATTTCAATGTAAGTACCAGATATAATATAAAAGACTTCTTTGGCTAAATATTGGAAACAAAATTAATTTCATAAAGTTGTCTTTAATTTCAAAAACAGAAATAGACTGCAACTTGAATTTTTATTTCCTAGAAGTTTCTTGACATATACACTCTTGTTTCTGTCTACTAGTGTCTATTTGTTACAGTTATTGGTTTGTTGTTTTTTTTTTCCTAAGACATGGCCAGTACGGAACTTTCTTTATTTGAAATTTCTTTATTTGACATATTTTGTACAAGACTTATTCTCCCTTCTTTTGTTCCCTATACCACCCTTACCCCTTCCAGGGGTGGTACTAGAGAGAGAAAACAAAGGCTTGTAAATTTAAAAACAAATAATTTTTTAAAAAAAGAAGCAGTTGGGAAAGACAGGGGCTACATAAAAATTTATCACATCTCACCTCTATAACTTAATCTCACCATGGCTCAGTTTTTCTACCCACAAAATGAGGGCATTAGACTATATAGATAAATTTTGTGCCTGTTTTTTCTAGTTCAATAAAATAAATTTTTGGTAGATTGATTGGTATGGCACTAAATAGTTAAACTGATTTAGGTAAAATTGTTGTTTTATTGGCCTAACCATTAGCAATTATGTCTTTCCAATATTTAGATCTGACTTTATTTGTGTGAAAAATGTTTTGTAATTGTATTCATAAAGTTCTTGGGTTTGTTTTGGCAAGTAGACTCCCAAATATTTTATAATGCATACAGTAACTTTAAATGAAATTTCTCTTTCTATTTCTTCCTATTGGACTTCATTAGAAATATAGAGGAATGCCAAGGATTTATGTGTGTTTATTTTATATCCTACAACTTTGCTAAATTTATTTCATATCACAAGTAGTTTTTAACTTGATTCTCAAGGATTCTCTAAGTATGTCATCATATCATCTCCAAAGAGTGATAGCTTAGTTTCTTCTTTGTTTAATTTAATTCTTTTGATTTCTTTCTCTCTTATTGCTACAACTAACATTTCTAGTACCAAATTGAATAACAGGTGTGATGGTGGACCAATCTTATTGGAAATGCTTCTAGCTTATCCACATTACATATAATACTGGCAGATGATTTTAGATAGATACTACTTATTATTTTAAGGAAGACTCCATTTATACCTATGCTTTCTAGTGTTTTTAATAGGAATGAGTCTTGTATTGTGGTAAAAGCATCTACAGAGATAATCATGTGATTTCTACCAGTTTTGTTGTTGATATGATTTATTATATTGATAATTTTCCTGATATTGAACCTTGCATTCCTGGAATAAATCCTACCTGATCAAAGTGTATTATTCATATGATAAGTTGCTGCAATCTTGTTGCTAATATTTTACTGAAAATTTTTGCATTTATATTCATGAGGGAAATTGGTCTATAATTTTCTTTCTCTGTTTTGACTCTTTCCTATTTAGATATCAGTACCATATTTGTGTCATAAAAAGAATTTGGTACTATTGCTTCTTCCCCAGATTTCCCAAATAGTCTATAAACTATTGGAATTAATTGTTATTTAAATGTTGATAGAATTTGCTCATAAATCCATCTGGCCTTGGAGACATTTTTCCTCCAGAATTCATTGATGGCTTGTTCAATTTCTTTTTTTAAGATGGGGCTATTGAATTATATTTCTTCCTCTTAGGTTAATCTGGGCAACTTATGTTTTGGTAAATATTCATCCATTTCACTAAAGATTGTCAAATTTATGGGCATACAGTTGGGTAAAAGAATTCCTTGCTATTGTTTTAATTTCCTCTTCATTGTAGGTAGATTGACTGATTTCATTTTTGATACTGGTAATTTTGTTTTCTTCTTCCTTTCTTTTTTGATCAAATTGAATATTTATCCATTTTATTGTTTCTCTTTTTTCATAAACCAGCTCTTAGACTTATTTATTAGTTCAATGGTTTTTTTAATTTCAATTTTATTAATCTCTCCTTTGGTTTTTATTAATTCTAATTTAGTATTTAACTGGGGATTTTCAATTTGTTCTTTTTCTAGCCTTTTCAGTTGCATGCCCAATTCATCTATCACCTTTTTCTCTATTTTATTCATGTAACCATTCAGAGATATAAATCTTCCCCTAAGAACTACTTTTTGTGCATCCCATAAGTTTTGATATGTTGTGTCATAATTGCCATTCTTTTGAATGAATATCCAAATTGTTTCTATGTTTTGCTGTTTGATCCACTCATTTTTTAGGATTAGATTATTTAGTTTTGAATTAGTTTTTAGTCTATCTTTCCATGGTCCCTTATTACATATAATTTTTATTGCATCGTTATCTGAAAAGGATGCATTTAATATTTCTGCCTTTCTGCACTGGATTGTGGGGTTTTGATGCCCTAGTACATGGTCAAGTTTGTGTTATGTGCCATGTACCCCTGAGAAGGAGGTATATTACTTTTTACCCTCATTCAGTTTTTTCCAGAGGTCTACCATGTCTACCTTCTCTAAAATTCTCTTCATATCTTTAACTTCTTTCTTGTTTATTTTGAGGTTTGATTTATCTAGTTCAGAGAGTGGGAGGTTGAGGTCCCTTACTAGTGTAGTTTTGCTATCTGTTTCTTCCTCTAACTCCCTTAACTTCTCCTCTAAGAATCTGTGTGCTATATCACTTAATGTATAAATGTTTAGTAATGATATTGCTTCATTTTCAGTAGTACCTTTCGGCAGGATATGGTTTCCTTCCTTGTCTCTTTTAATTAGATCTATTTTTGCTTTTGCTCTATCTGAGATTAAGATTGTTACCCCTGATTTTTTTTTACTTTAGTTGAGGCATAATATATTCTACTCCAACCTTTTATTTTAGCCTGTGTGTATCCCCATTTTCAATGGGTTTCTTGTAAACAACATATCATTGGATTATTTTTTCTAATTCATTCTGCTATCTGCCTCTGTTTTAAGGGAGAGTTTATAGCATTCCCATTCACAGTTATGATTACTATCTTTGTATTTCTCTCTATCCTATTCCCCCCTCTGCTTATGTTTTTATTTCTCCCTTCTCCCTTTCCCTCTGTAAGAGTTTTCCTTTTGACAGCCACCTCCCTCAATATTCCTTCCCTATCAGCTCCCCTCCTTTATCCGACCCTTTCCCCTTTCTACTTCTTTCTTCCCTTCTGACCACTCCCTTTTTTTTCCTTTCCCTTCCTACTACCTGTAGGGTGTGCTAGATTTTTTTTTACTTATCAAAGTATCTTATTCCCTCCTTAAACAAAATCCAGTGAGAGTAAAGCTCTTACAATAGTCATCTCTCTCCCTTCTTTCCCTCTACTATAATATGTTTTTATGACTTTTCATGTGGCATAATATTTGTTCTCTTTTCTATCTTTTCCTTTTCTCTTCTCCCACTGAAATCCCTTTGCATTCCTTAATAAGATTTTTGTCGTCACATTAGTTAATTTATATCCATACCTTCTATATATGTCATAATAATTAAACAACTCTCAATATTGAGAGGTATCAACCTCCCATATAGGGATGTAAACAGTTTGCTCTTATTGAATAAAAAGGTCTGAGTGTATGTATGTGTGTGTGAGTGTGTGTTTTCCCTGTTTACCTTTTTATGTCTCTCTTGATTCATGTATTTGGGGAGTAAGAAGTTCTTACTTCTCAAGTCTATTGAGTTCCAGCCTTTCAACAGGAAGATCTGGAAGTGCCTTATTTCACTAAATGACCATCTCCTTGCCTGAAAGATTATGTTCAATTTTGCTGTGTAGTTGATCCTTGGCTGTAGTTCAAGCTCCTTTGCCTTACTATATATTATATTTCAATATCACAAATCTTTTTACAAAAGCCACAAGGTACTGTGTGATCCTGGCTATAGTTTCATGATATCTCAATTGTTTCATTCTGGTTTCTTGCAGTATTTTAACCTTTACCTGATAATTCTGAAATGTGGCTACAATATGCCTTGGAGTTTTCAATTTGGGATCTCTTTCAGGAGGTGTACATTGGATTCTTTTGATAACTATTTTGCCCTCTGGTTCTAGGACAGTTTTCCTTGATGATTTGTTGGAAGACGTTGTCAACACTCTTTTTTTCATCATTGCTTTCCAGTAGATCAATACTTCTTAGATTATCTCTCTTGGATCTGTTTTCCATGTCAGTTGCTTTGCAAGTCAGATATTTTACATTTTCTTCTATTGTTTCATTATTTAGATTTTGTTTGACTCATTCTTTTTTTTGCCAAAGAAAAGCAAAGTTTATTGAAAGTTCATTAAAAAGTTCACTATATGGAGTAGTCTATTTTTTTTAATTTTTTAAATTTATTTTCTTATTTGTATCATTCAATTCCATGAGATTTTGAGTTACATATTTTCTCCCTGTCTTTCCCCTACCTCCAAACCCCAAAACAGAGGTCCCACTGTAAAGCCCTTCCCCCAATCTGCTCTCTTTTATGCCCTCCTCCAACACCCCTCTAACCTTCTGGTAAGGCAGGGAGGGTCTCCCTACCACAGTCACTGTATATCTTCATTCCCAGGTGCATGTATTGTAGAGCTTTAAATTCTA